>JAPXFY010002925.1:17500-22500 GCA_030674185.1 Monoplex corrugatus
TCTGAAAAATTTTATGTAAGAAAATAATATAATTTTCTGGAAGATGCTTAATCATTTCATTTGAAACTGCATCGACACCTACCGAACTCCTTTTGTTGTGTAGAGACAAGATAGTGTTTTTTAGCTCTTCTAAGGTGATCGGAGAATTAAACCATCGATCATTCTGAGATATTGGATCAATGAAGATAGGGTTGTTAGCTGCCATTTCTCTGTAGTGTTTGCTGTTAGGAGACAACCCGTCTACTTTACTATTTTCAGCAAAGAGTTCTACAAAAGTTTCAGCTTTGTCCATGTCAGAAGGAAATTTGTGACATGTATCAATCATTATTGGACACGTGGGTAAATTGGCCCCGTTTTTCATTTGATTCATTTTTGTCCAGATTTTATGGAAATCCTTAAAATCAGAAATTTCTTTGGTGCAGTATGATGCCCTATAATCTTTCTTTGCTTCAGCAATGATTTTATTACACTGGATGTTAGCTTTTTTCATTTCCATGTGATCGTCGGATTTTCTGCTTTTGATGTAGATTTTGAATTTATCTTTTTTATACTGAACTGCTTTCTCACATTCCTCTGTCCACCAAACATTACCCATACGATTATTGGACTTATAAGTTTTGAGTTTCGGGATGGAGAGGTCTGCAGCAGCTAGAACTGACTCCTGGAACTTTGAAAACATAACGTCTACATTTTCACTTTCATAATGCTTATATTCTTGATTAGCAAGAGCAGTCCGAAACAAGGACCAATCAGCGCGCACGTAATTATATTTTGGTATGATGTCAGGAGTGCTGTCTTTCATCCTGATGTTGTCATAAGTTATTGTTATGATGATAGGTAAGTGATCACTTCCCAAAGTATCTTTGTGAGTGTCCCAGGTACAGCATGGTACTAATTCTGGTGATATTAGTGACAGATCGATGGCTGTTGCCCGGTGTTTGGAAACATCAGGAATTCTAGTGACACTCCCATCATTCAAAAGGTAAAGCGCACTATCAACTATATTTTCTACTAAACGATTGCTTGTAACAGTACAACAATCTTTTTCCCAAAACGGGGATGGGAATTAAAGTCTCCACCTATTAGCCATCTACCGTGCTGCAGATCCGGAATCGTATGCAGCCATTCTGTGTTGTGGTCATTTGGACCTGCTGGCAGGTAAACTGACAAAACGTGCAGGATGAAAGAATTACTGAATTGTACTGTGGCGGCACAAGCGTGTAAGTCTTCAGTTGATGTAAAAACTGGGAAATTATATATGTGATACTTCAACTCTTTAAGTATATATATCGCAGTGGCTACCTTCTTCCCAGGATTTCCCAAGTCATATATCGGAGGATAATAATAATTTTGGAAATTGGGAAGTTTGGTTGGGATAACATTAAGCGACTGCAAAATTAAAACTTCACACTGATTTGATGAGAGAAAATGTTCCAGGTATGCGGAATTGGTGGAAATCGATCTACAATTCCACTCCAAAATTTTGATTTGTGATTGTTGGTGCAATTTCATTGTTGGCTAGTCTCTTATGTTAAATTATTGGTTATTTGTTTGATAATCACGAAGACTTTGGTTTTCTATGTACGATAAAAATGGCCAGAAAGAAACCATTAATTACTTAGGCTACTATTGAAAGGTAGAACTAAAATGTAAGTAAAACTATGGCGAAAAGTCCTTCTAATAGAGATAAGAGGTGATTAAGAACAGAAACAAACTACAAATAAATGAAACAATGGTATACACGCCGTCAAATGTACGGAGATTATAGTCTGACTGAGTCCTTATAGTCTGACGAATTGTCAGAGATGATGTGGAAAAAGTCCTGTGACAGGAATCGTTGATAACTGTAGATCTACTAAAACATATCATATGGCAGCCACCACGGTTCGCAGTTATCAAAATGGTGGAACCGTCCTAGGGGGAATCTGGAGTGTAGTCGTGAAGAACGTGATCGTGTTGTTCTCTTAGGGGTCTCCCAAAACAAATCTCGAACGTGTCGTCCAAGGTTCCCCGCTATCACGCTGCTTCCTCTGGCAGTGGGGTGTATATTGTCGTATAGAAAGTGCTGGTTATTACGGAGGTTTTCATGTGAAACAAAAGAAATGTTTTTTATGTCAACAAGCTCAGCGGACAAGAAAGCGTTGAACAAATTCCGCTGAACCTCCGTATGTGCATGTCGGACAGGGGCGATCTTGCTGATAACTATCTTTGATGTTGGGTATGTTTGTGCTGCATGTTTTATGCAAGAAGCGAGATGTTGAGTAGTTGCTGCGATGTCTTTGTTATTTAGTTCGTGGACACCACAATGAAAAACGATACAGTCAGCAGGATTGTCAAATTTAGATAGTGCCTTGTCTAAAGAGCCTTTTATGTCAGGAATGTTATTCACAGCACACGAGTCTCCTTCAAAACCGTAAGATCGGCCCAGTCGTCTTGAGTTGACACCTGTCAACACCGAGTCGTGGACAGTCAAAACGTAGGGAAGGTCGTGATTCTTCTTACATTGTTCTGGTATCTTCTTAGTGTGTGACGTTGAATGTTTCGGCTGTGAAGTGACGTCTTTAGCTTTTTTGATGTCATGTTGTTCTTTCCCGTCTTTGGTTTTCTTCTCAGTCGCTATTTTTGCTCGCTTTGATTTATTGCTGCTACTTTTTGTTTTGTCTGATTTTGAGGGCTGTTGGTCGTCCTGCCTGCGTGTTGGTTTCTGTTTGAGAACGTCTGCGTACGTTGGATTTGTGTCCTGGGGATCTGTCTGTGTCTGACTGTTACTGGTGATCTTGGTGGTGGCGGTTGCTGTTGACCGCTCCGAGATCTGCGCAAGCACAGTCCTTTCTAGAGAGTTTACTTGCTTGCGCAGATCCAGTACGATATTTTTGAGTTTGTCAATCGTACTCACCAGTTCCGCAGAGCTGAGTACAGGCGTGGTGTGTGTTGTCCCACTCTGCGTACCAGCGAGAACCGCGGTCGAGGCGCCATTTGTACGGACAGTCTCAGCCTTTTCGGTCTCAACTCTCATCTCTCCCTCGTCGCTAGTCGTTTGGATCTCCTGATCGGCCATTTTCACTGACGTATCTTCTTGCTTCTGCTGAGCAAGGCGGCTTCTTCTTGTCCTGGTCATTTTGGACTGATCCACGATGTCTCTGACTGCCGGAATTTTACATTTGTACATGTATGTGTGTGTGTGTGTGCATTTGTACGTGTGTTTATGTGTGCGTCGGTGTATGCGCGCGCGTGTGCGTGTATGTGGGTGTATGTGTGTGCGTGTGCGTGTGTGTGTGTGTACGTGTGTGTGTGTGTGTGCGTGCGTGCGTGTGTGTGTGTGTGTGTGTGTGTGTGTGTGTGTGGAGTGTGAAGAATGCTTTGTGACTTTGATACTATTGACTACGGTCAATACTACAAAGAGAGTCGTATAGTTAGTTGAGCAGATTGCCGTTGAGCGAAATGGTATGCTATTGTAAAAAGTTGATTCTGCTGTCTGGGAGGGCTGCGTGGGGCGTCGGGTGTAGGTGTGGGGGTGAGGGTGGGGGAGGGGGACGGTGGGAGGGGGGCAGAGGGTTTGGGAGGGAGGTGGTCAGTCTGTGTCCATGGGTTCTTTTTTTCTTTCTCTGTTTTTGTTGTCTCTTTGCCCTGCCATGGCAACTATTGGAGAAATTTCTCCCAGGATTGTTGTCCTGGGGCTGTTGTTCTTACCTGTGGGAAAATTATGATCATTGATTGATTCACTGATTGATTGATCAACTCGTTCACTGATCGATCGATCGATCGATCGATTGATTGATTGATTGAGTGGTGAGTGATTCAGTGAGTGAGTGAGTAAGTGAATGATTCATTCATTCATTCTTTCATTCATTCATTCATTCATTCATTCATTCATTCATTCATTCATTCATTCGTTCATTCATTCAGGAACAAAAAAAACAAAAAAAACACGAAAAAAGATTCAGAACGCGTATTTAATATATTCATTCATTCATTCATTCATTCATTCATTCATTCATTCATTCATTCATTCATTCGTTCATTCATTCAATCATTCATTTGTTGATTCTATTATTTAATTCATTCGTCGGTCGATCGATTGATTTATTCGTTTGCTATTGATTCATTCATTCGTTCTTTTGTTCGTTCGTTTGGCCTGGCCATTCATTCGTTCATTTCAGTCATTTATCCGTTTATTCATTAATTCGTCGTTCGTTTATTTATTCCGGCCTGCGTTCGTTCCTAGTTCGTTCATTCACTTCGTTATTCCTTCCTTCCTTCCTTCCTTCCTTCCTTCCTTTCTTCCTTTCTTCCTTCCTTTCTTTCCTACTTCCTTCATTCGTTTGTTCATTCACATTATCTGTCTACTCTGTTTCTGTCTGGTTTTTGCGCGCACGCATGCATCTGTGTGTGTGTGATTTCATCCCAAGGAAGATTTTACAGAGTTTTCCTTTCAAAGCATTTGTTGTTGTTGTTGCTTTTTCAATCTGTCTGGTTGTCTGGTTGTCTTTTTGTCTTTTTTCTGTCTGTCTGTCTGTCTGTCTGTTGTTTTCTTTCTGTCTGTCTTTCCGTCTATCTGTCTGTCTGTCTTCTTTCTGTCTGTCTTTCAGTCTTCTCTCTTTCGTTCTGTTTCTCTCTTCCTCTTTCTGTCTGTCCTTCTGCCTGTCTTTCTATCTTTTTTTCTGTTTTTCTTTCTTTCTGTCTTTCTACTTTTTTCTCTTTCGTTTTATCTTTCTGTCTTCTGTCTTTATATTTTTTTGTTTCTCTGTCATTCTGTCTGTCTGCTATTCATTCTGTCTGTCTGTCTCTCTTATATTCATTACGTCTGTCTGTCTGCCATTCTTTCTGTTTTTTGTCTGTCTGTCTGTCTGTCTGTTATAAGTTCTGTCTTTCTTTCCTTCTGTCTCTCATCATTAATGTCGGTCTTTCTTTGTCTGTCTGTGTTTATGTCTTTTGCTCTTACCGTTTTTCTCTATGTCTGTCTGTCCGTCTGTCTGTCTCTCCTTTCTGTTTTGTGTATG
>JAPXFY010000292.1:0-2500 GCA_030674185.1 Monoplex corrugatus
CTCTTTCTTTTTATTTCCCCCTTTTTTCTCTCCCATTTTTCCTTCTCCCTCTTTTTTTTTCTCTCCCTTTTTTTTTTCCCTTTTTTTTTCCCTTTCTTTTTTTCCCTTTCCCCTTTTTTCCCCTTTCTTTCTCTTTTCACCTCTTTTTTTCCCCTCTTTTTTTTTTTTCCCTCTTTTTTTCTTCCCCCTACTCCTTTCTTTCCTCCCTTTTTATTTTTTCCTCTTTTTTTCCCCCCTTTTTCCCTCTTTTCCCCCCTTTTTTTCCTTTTTTTCCCCCTTTTTTTTCTTTCTTTTCTCCCTTTTTCCCCCTTTCCCCTTTTTGCTTTTTTTTCCTCTTCATTTTTTCCCCTTTTTTTTCTCCTTTTTTCCCCCTTTTTCCCCCCCTTTTTTTTCCCCCCTTTTCTTCTCCTTCATTTCCCTCTTTCTCCTCCATTTCCCCTTCCCTTTCTTTTCCCCACTTTTTTTTCTCTCCCTCTTTTTCCTTTTTTTCTATTTTTTCCCCCTTTCCTCTTTTATTTCTCCTCTTTCCCTCTCTTTTTTCCCTCTTCTCCCTTCTTTTTTCCCCTTCTTCTCCTCTTTTCTCCCTTTTTCTCCTTCTTCTCCCTTCTTCTCCCCTCTTTCTCCCTTCTTTCCCCCTTCCCTTTTTCTCCCTTCCCTTTTTCCCCTTCCCTTTTCCCTCTTTCCTCCTTCTTTTCCCCCCTCTTTCTCCCTTCTTTCCTTTCTCTCTCCCTCTTTTTTTCCTCTTCTTCTCTCTTTATTTCCTCTCTTCCCTTTTTTTTCCCCATCCTCTCTCTCTTTTTTCTCTTTTCCTTCTCTCTTTCTATTTTCTCTCTTTCTTTCTCTCTTTCTATTTTCTCTTTCTTCTCTCTTTCTATTTTCTCTTTCTTTCTCTCTTTCTATTTCTCTCTTTCTTTTTTCTTCTCTTTCTTTCTCTCTTTCTTTTTCTCTTTTTTCTCTCTTCTATTTTCCTCTCTTTCTCTTTCTATTTTCTCTTTTTTCTCTTTCTCTCTTTCTATTTTCTCTCTTCTCTCTTCTTTTCTCTCTTTCTCTCTTCTTTTCATCTCTCTTTCATTTCTCCCTCTTCTCTCTTCTTTCTTCTCTCTTCTCCCTCTTTCCTCTTCTCTCTTCTATTTTCCTCTTTTTCTCTTTCTATTTTCTCTCTTTCTCTCCTCTTTCTATTTTCTCTCTTTCTCCTCTTCTTTTTCTTCTCTTTCTCTCTTTCTATTTCTCCTTTCTTTCTCTCTTTCCTATTTTCTCTCTTTCTCCTCTTTCTTTTCCCTCTCTCTTCTCTCTCCTTTCCTTTTTTCTCCTTCTTTCCCCCCTCTCCTTTTCTCTCCCTTTCTTTCTCCTCCTTTCTCTCTTCTTCTTTCTCTCTTCCCTACTTTCTTCTCTTTTCTCTCTCTTCTCTCTCTTTCCTTTCTCTTCCTTTCTCTCCTTTCTATTTTCCTCTCTCTCTCTCTCTTTTTCCCTCTTCTTTCATCTCTTCTCTCCCTCTCATTTCTCTTTTTCTCTCTTTCCTTTTCCCCTTTTCCTCTCTCTATTTTCTCTCTTTCTTTCTCTTCTTTCCTTCCCTCCTCTTCTCTCTCTCTTTCTTCCCCTCTCTCTTTCTCTCTCTTCCTTTCTCTCTTTCCTCTCTCCTCTCTATTTTCTCTTCCTTTCTCTCTTCTATTTCTCTCTTCCTCTCTTCTATTTCTCTCTTTCTCTTCCCCTTTCTATTTCTCTCCTCTTTCATCTCCTTTTCTCTCCCCTCTCTTCCTACTTCCTCTTCCTCTCTCTTCTCCTTCTTCTCCCTTTCTCTCTCCCATTTCCCCTTTCTCCCCCTTCTCCCCTTCCCTCTCTTCCTCTTTCCCATCCCCTCTTTCCCTCCTTCTTCCCCCTCCCCCCCCCTCCCTCTCTTCCCATCCCCCTCTCCTCTCTCCCCTCCCTTTTCTCCCCCTTTTTTCCCTCTCCTTCTCCCTCCCTCTTTCCCCCCTCCCCTTTTCTCTCTTTCCCCCTCCTCTCTCCCCCTCTTTCCCCTCCCTCTTTCCCTCTTCCCCTCCTCTCTTTTTCCTCTTCATCCCTCTCCTTTCTCTCCCTCCTTCTTCCCCCTCTCTCCCTCCTTTCTCCCATCCTCTTTCTCTCTCCTTCCTTCTCCCCTCTCTCCCCCCCTCTTCCTTTCTCCCCTCTCCTCTCTCTATCTCCCTTCCTTCTCCCTTTTTTTTCTCCCTTCCCTTCTCCCCCCCTCTTCCCACTTCCTTTCTCTCTTCCCTCTCCTCTCTCCCTCCCTCTTCCCCTCCCCCTTTTCCCCCCTCCCTCCTCCCCTCTCCCCCCCCCCTTTTTCCCTCCCTTTTTCCCCCTCCCCTTCCCCTTTCCCCCCCCTCCCCACCCCCCTCCCCTTCCCTCCCCCTCCCTCTCCCCTCCCCTTCCCCCCATCCCCCTCTCCCCCTCTCTCCCCCCCCCTTCCCCCTCTCTCCCCCCCCCTTTTTTCTCCCCCCTCCTCCCCCCTTTTCCCCCTTTCCCC
>JAPXFY010000292.1:15000-17500 GCA_030674185.1 Monoplex corrugatus
GAAGAACAAGAAGAACAAGAAGAACAAGAAGAACAAGAAGAACAAGAAGAAACAAGAAAAACAAGAACAAGAAGAACAAGAAGAAACAAGAAGAACAAGAAAGAACAAGAAGAACAAGAAGAACAAGAACAAGAACAAAAAGAACAAGAAGAACAAGAAGAACAAGAACAAGAACAAGAAGAAACAAGAAAGAACAAGAAAGAACAAGAAGAAGAAGAACAAGAAGAACAAGAAGAACAAGAAGAACAAGAACAAGAAGAACAAGAAGAACAAGAACAAGAAGAACAAGAAGAACAAGAAGAAACAAGAAGAACAAGAAGAACAAGAACAAGAAGAACAAGAAGAACAAGAACAAGAACAAGAAAGAACAACAAAAACAAGAAGAACAAGAAGAACAAGAAGAACAAGAACAACAAGAACAAGAACAAGAAGAAGAACAACAAGAACAAGAACAAGAAGAACAACAAGAACAAGAACAAGAAGAACAAGAACAAGAACAAGAAGAACAAGAAGAACAAGAAGAACAAGAACAACAAGAACAACAAGAACAAGAAGAACAAGAAGAACAAGAAGAACAAGAACAAGAGAACAAGAAGAACAAGAAGAACAAGAAACAAGAAGAACAACAAGAACAAGAAGAACAAGAACAAGAAGAACAAGAAGAACAAGAAGAAGAAGAACAAGAAGAACAAGAACAAGAAGAACAAGAACAAGAACAAGAAGAACAATAACAAGAACAAGAAGAACAAGAACAAGAACAAGAAGAACAAGAACAAGAAGAACAAGAACAAGAAGAACAAGAAGAACAAGAACAAGAACAAGAAGAACAAGAAGAACAAGAAGAACAAGAAGAACAAGAACAAGAAGAACAAGAAGAACAAGAAGAACAAGAAGAACAAGAACAAGAAGAACAAGAAGAACAAGAAGAACAAGAACAAGAAGAACAAGAAGAACAAGAAGAACAAGAAGAACAAGAACAAGAAGAACAAGAAGAACAAGAAGAACAAGAACAAGAAGAACAAGAAGAACAAGAAGAACAAGAACAAGAAGAACAACAAGAACAAGAACAAGAACAAGAAGAACAAGAAGAACAAGAACAAGAACAACAAGAACAAGAAGAACAAGAAGAACAAGAACAAGAACAAGAACAACAAGAACAAGAAGAACAAGAAGAACAAGAACAAGAACAAGAAGAACAAGAAGAACAAGAACAATAAGAACAAGAACAAGAAAAACAGATAAAAAGGAAACAGAAACATGAAGAGTAACTGATATTTTATGAACGAACAAATAATGAATGAACGAACAAATCAACGAAGAAATGAACAAACGAACGAATGAATGAAGGTAGGAATGAAGGCAGAAACGAAGAGAACAAATAAACAATGGACGAATCGATGAAAGAAGAAACAAACCTAAAAAAACGTAAAAACAACAACAACAAAACAACAACAACAAAAAACAAAAAACAAAAAAACACAAAAAAAACACACAAAAAACCCCGAACAAACGAACGAAGAATGAACGAACGAATGAATGAATGAATGAATGAACGAACGAACGAACCAATGAATGAATAAAAAATGAATGAATGAATGAACGAACGAACAAACGAATGAATGAATGAATGGATGAATGAATGAATGAACGTACGAATGAATGAATGAATGAATGAATGAATGACCGACCGACCGAACGAAGGAATGAACGTAAGAACGACGGAACGAACGAACCAACGAACGAACAAACAAACCAACGAACCAACAAACCAACAAACGAATGAATGAATGAATGAATGTCTCTCTCTCTCTCTCTGTCTCTCTCGCTCTCTCTCTCTCTCTCTCACTGCCTGTGTGTCTGTGAGTCTCTCTGTCTCTCTCTGTCTCTGTCTCTCTGTCTCTCTCTCCCTCTCTCTTTGTCCCTGTCTCTCTGTCTGTATGTCTCTGTATATGTATGTCTATGTCCTTGCGTGCTTATGTGTATGTGTACATGTGTGCGCTTGTGTGTGTGTGTACGTGCGCTTTACACGTAGTGTGTAGATATATATGTGTGCGTATGTGTGTGTGTGTGTGTGTGTGTGTGTGTGTGTGTGTGTGTGTGTGTGTGTGTGTGTGTACGTGTTTACGTGCGCTTTACACGTAGTGTGTATAGATATATGTGTGCGTATGTGCCGATCAATCAAGCATGTAAAAACCAAACGCACACACACACTAATTCATTGACTCACTCATTGATTGATCGATTTATTTACTCACTCATTTATCTATCCTCTCATTTATGCAGTCATTCATGCATTGATTGATTGATTCATTCATTCACTCTTTTATTGACTCATTCATTCACAGACTCACTCTTTCATCCATTCCTCCACTCACTCTGACTCATTCTTCCATTCGCTCGCTCATTGATTCATATTTATTTATCCATTGATTTCCTCATTCAATCGTTGATTTACTCATCCATCCTTTTACTCATTCAATTGACAGACTTATTCAGTGAT
>JAPXFY010000292.1:32500-35000 GCA_030674185.1 Monoplex corrugatus
TTAAGTTTCAGTTTCAGTTTCTCAAGATGACGTCTCCGCACTCGGAATGAATTCCATATGCACTAACGTCACAGGTGCTACGTGTATGGTGATCATGGCACATGCCTTAAGCCTGCACATAAACCCATGAGCTGGCCAGGTCCTGAGGCCATACCTAGATAATGTTTTACCTAGTCTATATTTTATACTGGTATTGTATCAGCCTACCGCTGGAATAATCTTGGTTACTTGTAAATGACATGTGTATGCGTGTATCTTACTTTCAAAAAGTGAACACATACAGGGGGCCTGCAAAAGTAGGTATACAGTAAGTGTCACATCATTATCATAATGCTTAATTCCGCTCTCGATTAGAGGAGTGTGTGAATACCGACGGCAAGCAGTTTGAGTATCTGAGGGATTAAGGCTGTGCTTGTTATTACATGTATATGCAATATTCATTTGTTTGTATAATAAATGCAATGAGTATTGTACGTGTTTTCTCTTTTCGTAACTGTATACCTACTTTTGCACCCCCTGATTATAAAGTAAATAAATAAATCATTAAAGGTCTGACAAGTAGCTATTCTGTTTTATTCCTTTTTTTTTTTTTTTTGGAGATGATTTAGATTTTAAAGTGACAGTATGTGTACACACACTAACAGACACACACATATGTATATCTGCTCTCAGATACATACATATATATGAGCAATCAAATCTGGTTTCCTCTCACGGGGCCCAGCAGATAGGCTAGACAAAGTATGATTGAAGCATCTGGCTTGCTTGTTAAAGTAGGAAATGTGGAGTTCATCATCATCATCATCAGGTGCCCTGCCGCATGGCGTTGGCGATCATGGACTACCATCTGTCTCTATCTCTCGTTGCCCCTAGCATCTCTCTCACCCCCCTCGTCCCCAGCCACTCTGAAAGTCCGTCCAGCATTTTCTCCCGGGTCTACCCGGTGCTCTCTTTCCCTCCAGCTTTCCCGTTGTGACCAGGTGCTCCAAATCCCCCTTCCTCATAAAATGGCCTATAAATGTTGCCTGTCTTTTCCTAATCTTCCTTATGAGTGATCTTCTTGTGTCTGCCTCCATCAAGACTGTCTCGTTTGTTTTCTTTGTTGTCCATGGAACTCTCAACATTCTTCTTAGAAACCACATCTCGGCTGCCTCAATCTTGTTCTGGCTTTGTTTGTTGACTGTCCACGCCTCACATCCGTACAACAGTACTGGTTCTATATAACATTCAAGAACTCTCTTCCTGGTGTTAATTGATAGGCATTTGTTGGTAATAATGCCTGTCATCTTCCCGAATGCTGTTTTGACCTACTATATATCAAGGAAAATGTGGCGGTACATTTTAAGTGTCTATGGAGTGGTGTTCTTTGAACAGATGTGTGATTCTAAACGGAAAGCATAGCGTTACGTTCACTCCATACCAAACAGAACTGTGCCCTACGCTTTTTGCCAAAGATTTCACTCTTGGTTTCGACAGCAGTAGGTCTTCAGCATCAACTATACATTCTTCATTGTGAGACATGTAGATTAATAAGGTTAGGGGATTGTTTTTGCCTGGATTCCTGGCCATGTTGGTGTTGGAGGCAATAAAAAGGCTGACCGCCTGGCCAAGAAGGCTACAATGACAAAGATGTCTTAAGTCCTTAATCCCTTATACAGATGTCAAATCGAAAGTACACAGTTAAGCGAGAAATCTGTGGCAGCAATTTGGATTGAACAAACCGATAACAAACTTTTCCAAATCGGCCCTAGCCTGAAAGAAATTCTCCCATCTGCTGCAGGAAACTGTAAGAAAGAGACATTGTTATGTAGGTTACGCACGGGTCACATATCCTACACTCATTCGTACCTTTTGAAAAATGAAGAAGCACCGTGGTGCATACCTTGTGATGAGCCGTTGAGCATCAGACACCTCCTCCTAGATTGCTGGGATTTGTACGATGTGAGACAAAAGCACTACACGGCGGATTCCTTAAAGAACCTCTTCCGAGACGTCCCTCCTGATGCAATTTTCCAGTTTTAACAAGAGATCAGTAGATTTCACCTGATATGATTTTAGGTCTGTTTTTCTTTAATCGCATTTTAGACTTGCAAGGTTGACGGTGAGCATGGTTTTTAACTGTTGTCTTTTATCTTAACTTTGTTTGTTTGTTTGTTTGTTTGTTTGTTTGTGTTCGTTCCTTGATTTGTGTATGTGTGTGTGTGTGTGTGTGTGTGTGTGTGTGTGTGTGTGTGTGTGTGTGTGTGTGTGTGTGTGTGTGTGTGTGTGTGTGTGTTCTTTTGACGTGGTGTTAGCCCTGATATGGCTCTAGTAGTCGGCTGGGTTATAAGCAATATAAACTGAACTGAACGTAGATTAAGAAGATTAACAGTGAATTTCTAAAAATCAAAAATAAAGTTTTGGAATCTCTCTCTCTATCTCGTAGTCTCTGTCTCTCTGTATCTGTTTCTGTCTATGTCTCTCTGTCTCTCTCCCTCTGTCTCTGTCTCTCTCTCTGTCT
>JAPXFY010000292.1:40000-45000 GCA_030674185.1 Monoplex corrugatus
CTTCTTCTTCTTCTTCTTCTTCTTCTTCTTCTTCTTCTTCTTCTTCTTCTTCTTCTTCTTCTTCTTCTTCTTCTTCTCTTCTTCTTCGCATTCTTCTTCTTCTTCTTCTTCTTCTTCTTCTTCGCAATTCTTCTTCTTCGCAATTCTTCTTCTTCGCAATTCTTCTTCTTCGCAATTCTTCTTCTTCTTCTTCGCAATTCTCTTCTTCTTCTTCTTCTTCTTCTTCTTCTTCTTCTTCTTCTTCTTCTTCTTCTTCTTCTTCTTCTTCTTCTTCTGCAATTCTTCTTCTTCTTCTTCTTCTTCTTCGCAATTCTTCTTCTTCTTCTTCGCAATTCTTCTTCTTCTTCTTCTTCTTCTTCTTCTTCTTCTTCTTCTTCGCAATTCTTCTTCTTCTTCTTCGCAATTCTTCTTCTTCTTCTTCTTCTTCGCAATTCTTCTTCTTCTTCTTCTTCTTCTTCTTCTTCTTCTTCTTCTTCTTCGCAATTCTTCTTCTTCTTCTTCGCAATTCTTCTTCTTTTCTTCTTCGCAATTCTTCTTCTTCTTCTTCGCAATTCTTCTTCTTCTTCTTCTTCTGTCTGTCTGTCTGTCTGTCTGTCTCTATGGAGTTGTACCAGTGCGATGAGTTCTTTTTGAACGAACTCTAAATTCCAAACTGTGTATATGTCACCCCCACCTCCATTCAAACTATCCACAACAAAAACAAACAAAACAACAAACAAACAAACAAACAAACAAACGAATGATCGAACGAACGAACATATGACCAACAACTTGCCAACCAACAACAACCATCCAAACAACCAACCAACTAAACAACTTGCCAACCAACCAACATCCAATCCATCCAACCAACCAACCAACCAACCAACCAACCAACCACCAACCAACCAACCACAACCAAACCAAAACAACCAACCAACCAACCAACCAAGCCAACCAACCAACCAAACTGCCAACCAACCAACCAACCAACCAACCAACCAACCAACCAACACCAACCAACCAACTTGCCAACCAACCAACCAACCAACCAACCAGCCAACCAACCAACCAACTTGCCAACCAACCAACCAACCAACCAACCAACCAACCAACCAGCCAACCAACCAACCAACCAACCAACCAACCAACCAACCAACCAACCAACCAACCAACCAACCAAATCCATCCAACCAACCAACCAACCAACCAACCAACCAACCAACCAACCAACCAACCAACCAACCAACCAACCAACCAACCAACCAAACAACCAACCAACCAACCAACCAACCAACCAACCAACCAACCAACCAACCAACCAACCAACCAACCAACCGAACTAAAGGACAAACAAATAACAATAGATAGACAAGGAAGCGAAAGAACAAACAGCAAATATACATACAACCACAATCAAGACGACGACAACGACGACAACGACGACAACAACACCAACACCACCACCAACACCACCACCACCAACAACAACAACAACCACTAACCACAACACCATCACCAACAACACCACCAACAACAACACTCTTTGGGCAATAACACCAAACAGACAGAAGACAAAGACCGACGAATTGAAAGAAACAACAACAACAACAACAAAATCCAAACCAGTGTCCCAGATGGAACTGACCCTTCCACACCACCCACCACCCCCTTCTTCCATCCCATTCTCCCCATATCCCTACCCCCCCCCACCCCCACACACACCCAGATATTTTCCACCCACTCTCAATGACTCATGGCAGGACAAACAAACAACAACGACCACCACTACCACGACGACGACAACAACAACATCCTACAAGCCAGACCCCATCGGAACCACCACCACCACACCACCATCACTAGCACCACCACCACCCACCACCAGCACCAGCAGGCCGATAGGTAAGGCGGACAGAGGCAGACAGCCAGCGAGCTATATCATCTCCACCAGAGACGGCACAACAACCAGCGTCACTGTCTTCGATTCTTGTGGGAGGCCCGCCCACGTGCGATTCCTGGCAACCGGTGTCACACTCAGCGAGGGCCCTCTAGGTTAGATCCGCCACGGGCGTTTAAAAGTGATGATGAGGAGGATGATGATGATGATGATGATAATGATGATGATGATGATGATGATGATGATGATGATGGCGATGGCGATATTTATAAGGCGACAAATCTTAATTCAAGAATCAAACCAAGGCTTGAACTTCTATCATTCACCAAAGCAATCACCAACAACGACCAAATCTTCCAGTGGTAGACCTCATCACAAGCATTGAAACAGCTTGCAGGTATATTGGCCCTAATTCAGAAGAAGCCACACACTTAAGATCAGACTGTGTCAGAATCATGAAACAGGCCAAACTACCGAAATCCAACTTAACACCGGACCAAAGACGGGCTCTGGCGGATTTAAAGAACGAACACGCCACGATGATCCTACCAGCTGACAAAGGTCGTGCCACAGTCATCATGCCTAGACCCATGTACTATGAGAAGGCAAGCAAACTTCTGGAAGATACTACAACATATGAACGCCTCAAGAAAGATCCTACTTCCAAGTTTTCCAACAAACTGAAAGACACACTGAAACGCCTGAAAGAGACGGACCGCCTGTCATTAGAACAGTACAGGAAATTATACCCAACTGTGTCCGACGTCCCCAAGTTCTATGGTCTACCCAAAATCCACAAGAAAGAAGTCCCCCTCCGTCCCATAGTCGCATCCAGAGGTTCCATCATGTATGAGACGGCTAGATTTGTGGCGGACATCCTATCACCTCTCGTAGGACACACAGATCATCACATCCACAACAGTGCTGACCTAGTGGAAAAACTGAGTAACTACACCCTCGCTCATGATGAACTCCTTGTGTCATATGATGTCTCTGCCCTATTTACCAGCGTACCAGTGAAAGAAAGCATAGAGATCATACGCCGAAGGTTACAAAACGACCAAACCCTCCACCAACGTACATCTCTCACAGTGGACGACGTATGTGAACTCTTGTCCTGCTGCCTCACCACCACCTACTTCACCTTCCAAGGTGAATTCTACCAACAAAAAGAAGGAACAGCCATGGGCTCCCCAGTAAGCCCAATAGTAGCCAACCTGTTCATGGAGGATTTTGAAGAGAAAGCATTGGCTTCTTTCCACTCCCCACCACGATACTGGGGGCGCTACGTAGACGACACCATGACTATCCTCCCCCAGCAACTGGTCGAACAGTTCACAGAACATCTGAACAACCAACACCCAGCCATCAAATTCACGAGGGAAGTGGAACAGAACAACTCCATAGCCATGCTGGACACCCTCATCACCAGAACTGATGGCATTCTATCCTTCTCGGTCTACCGTAAACCAACTCATACGGACCAATATTTACAGTTCGACAGCCACCAGCCCCTTGAACACAAACTGGGAGTGATTCGAACCCTTACCCACAGAGCTAACACCATATGCAGTACCCAAGAGGCAAAAGACAAGGAGACAAACCACCTGAAAAAAGTGCTCACCATCTCGGGCTACAAAAAGTGGGCCTGGAACAGCCCGGGAGGCAGGAAATCCAACACCGCATCCCAACAGCCAGTGAAACAACACCAGCGCAAGGGACACATCACCATCCCATACGTAGGAGGTGTGAGTGACGCTCTGTCCAGAAAGATCAGAAAACTGGGGGTGGCTGTACATTCCAAACCTTCCAACACCATACGCAGCCAGCTGGTCACCCCCAAGGACAAAACCAGCAAACTCGACAAAGCTGGCATTATATACAGAATAGACTGCCAGGACTGTAACCAACATTATGTCGGTGAAACTGAACGCCCCCTTCAGAAGAGACTAACAGAACACAAGAGGGACTCTTCTCCAGTAGGAGCTCACCTACACGCCGAAAAACATCAATTCAGTGCGGACAATGTCAACATCCTGGACAGAGAAAATAAGTGGTTCCAGCGAGGAGTCAAGGAGGCCATCTACATCGCAGCCACCAACCCCCCGCTCAACAGGGACCGGGGCCGTTACATCCTGCCCCCGGTGTACCATTCTCTGATTCGATCTCGTGAACTGGGTTCATCCCATGTTCGCGAGATCTGAGTAGAGATTCACGCAGACAGCATTAGAGCGCTGACGAAGATGGCGAGAACGCCATCGAAAGCTACGGAACTGTGAGTAGCGATTTTTACACTGTTGGGAGACCTTGTTCTTCAAAATTGGTAGCATTATGACCAAATCTTTCTTTCCTTCTTTCTTTCGCCTTCTTCTTGTTCTTCTTGTTGTTCTTGTTGTTCTTGTTGTTCTTGTTGTTCTTGTTGTTCTTGTTGTTCTTGTTGTTCTTCTTGTTGTTCTTCTTGTTCTTCTTGTTGTTCTTCTTGTTCATCTTGTTCTTCTTCTTGTTCTTCTTCTTCTTCTTGTTCTTCTTGTTCTTCTTGTTCTTCTTCTTGTTCTTCTTGTTGTTCTTGTTCTTCTTCTTGTTCTTGTTCTTCTTGTTCTTCTTGTTCTTGTTCTTGTTCTTCTTGTTCTTGTTCTTCTTGTTCTTGTTGTTCTTGTTCTTCTTGTTCTTCTTGTTCTTCCTCTTCTTCTTCTTCTTTTTCGTTTCGTTCTTTAATTTAACGTCTTTTCACTATTAGTGATATTAGACGGTTTCTTCTTCTTTTTCTTCTTCCTCTTCTTCTTTTTCTTCTTTTTCTTCTTCTTCTTCTTCTTTTTCTTCTTCTTTTTCTTTCTTCTTGTTCTTTTTCTTCTTCTTCTTCTTCTTCTTCTTCTTTTTCTTCTTCTTCTTCTTCTTCTTCTTCTTTTTCTTCTTCTTCTTCTTCTTCTTCTTCTTCTTTTTCTTCTTCTTCTTCTTCTTCTTCTTCTTCTTCTTCTTCTTCTTCTTCTTCTTCTTTTTCTTCTTCTTTTTCTTTCTTCTTGTTCTTCTTGTTCTTGTTCTTGTTCTTGTTCTTCTTCTTCTTCTTCTTCTTCTTCTTCTTTTTCTTCTTCTTCTTCTTCTTTTTCTTCTTCTTCTTCTTCTT
>JAPXFY010000292.1:65000-66923 GCA_030674185.1 Monoplex corrugatus
AACACAAAACCAACAACCCAAAACACACCAAAAAACAACACCAAAAAAAAACCCCCCCAACCCAAACACCCCACCCAAAACCCCAAAACCAACACAACACAAAACCAACAAACCCAACACAAAACAACACCAACAAAAACACCAAAAACACCCCAAAACCCAAAACCAACACCCAAAACAACACCCAAAACACACAACACCCCAAAACAACACCAAAACAACCCCCAACCAACCAAAAACACCCAAAACCCCCCACAACACCCAAAACCCAAAAACCAACACCAAACAACACCCAAAAAACCCCAAAACCAACAAAAACCCAAAAACAAACCAACACAACACCCAACACAACACCAAACAAAAACCACCAACACAACACCCCAAAACAACCCCCCAACACAACACCAACACCACCAACCAAACCCAAAACCCCACCCCACAAAACCAACACAAAACCAACACAACCCAACCCCCAAAACAAACCCCAAAACCAACACCAAAACCCCCAAAAACCCAAAACAACACAACACAACACAACACCCAAAACAACACCAACAAAAACCCCCTTACCACCACCATTGGGGGGGGGGGGGGTACCACTTCAACATAAATTTATGACCAGCCTATGGTGCCATGCCCCATACAAAAAGAACAATTGCGAAATTCGCCCTTTATTTTGTAATGTTCTTTATCCCAAAAAAAAGTAGCTCGTTTTCTTCATCCACCCCCCTAATACTTTTTTACCCAAAAAAAAAAAAAAACAAAAAAAAAAACAGAACGAGTATTTAATCCTTTGCCCCCCCAAACCCCATTTCCAAAAGGTTTTTTGGTTCGAATTTTCCCGGGGTGCGCTATATTTAAAATTTTGGGCCCCCACTGTCCCATCTTAACAACAATTTTTGTTCTTTGGGGGTTATCCCCGTCCCCGGGCCCTATCACCTGAGGTGAAAGTCGACGTAAAAACTGAAACCCCAAAAAAAAACAAAACAACAAAAAAAGATAACCCAAAAAAATAAAAAATTATCCATCAACTGCAAAAATTTAAACCCTTCCCGACCCCTCACCCTATCCCCCACTTCCAAAAGGGTTTTTAAATTTTTGCTTTTCTACCATTTTACACTGCAGGATGGTGGGGGGCAGAGTGCGGGAGTCAAAGGGTTAATATAAAAAAAAACAAGACGGGGGCAAAAAATTTTAATCAACAAAAAGTTTCACACACCTCATCATCATCATCAGGTTTTTTTGCCACAAAGGCGTTGGCGATCATGGCCTTCCAACTTTTTCTATCCCTTTTTTTTTGCCTCAAGCACATTTTTCCCCCCTCTTTTTCCCTTTAGCCACTCTGGGAAGTCCCTAAATTTTCTTCTCCCTGGGTCTACCCTGGTGCTTTCTTTCCTTCCAGCTTTCCTGTTTTTTTGACCAGGTTTCTCCAATTTCCCCCTTTCCCCCATAAAATGGCCTATAAAAGTTGCCTGTCTTTTCCCCAAAACTTCCTTAGAGTGGGTCTTTTTGTGTCTGCCCCCCCTCAAGAAATTGTCTCGTTTGTTTTCTTTGCTGTCCATGGAACCCCCTCAATATTCTTCTTAGAAACCTCATTCCCGGGTGCCTCAATCTTGTTCCCGGCTTTGCCCTTTTTGGGGGGTCCACCCTCACAACCGTATTTTAAAATTTTCGGTTTTATATAACATTCAAGACAGAGTGGGGGGAGTCAAAGGGGTTTAAAATAACCAAAAACAAGCTAGGCGCAAAATTTTGGTCAACTGGCCCTTTTTTCAAACGTATACAACAGACAAATTTTAGTTTTAAATTTCAGTTTCAAATTTCTCAAGATGAAGTCTCTGCGCTCGGAATGAAATTCCCCAAAGCACTAACGTCACAGATTTTCCCTGTGATGGAGAAAATCCAAAGTGTCATGACACAAGC
>JAPXFY010002926.1:2500-7500 GCA_030674185.1 Monoplex corrugatus
CAACTTTCGTGTAATGATATCAGTAAAAAGAAATAATCCATTTCATTTGACCTTACTGTTGCGTTGTTTATAATCAAAGGTTCTATTTTTTTCCATGAGAATAGAAATCATAGGACAAGTAAATTAAAAAAGTATAGCTTCCATTTAGCCAACTCTATCTCTCACCAGTGAGCATAATAATCGTGGCAATGGTGTAACCATCGTGATGCCAAACACACAAGGCTGGTTCGATATTGATCAAAGCTTCTTCCTTCTGTACATTTTCCAATAGCTATCCTATCCCCTCCCAATTCAGTCTCTTATCCCTCCACTCTCAGTTGGTTAACTTAATCTGAAACTACTTGTCACCTCGGTGTGTGTGTATGTGTGTGTGTGTGTGTGTGTGTGTTCGTTCTTTAATTTAACGTCTGTTCACTATGAGTGATATTAGACAGGGGGGGGGGGGGATGGAAGATAAGAGGTGGGCGAGTTGCATTGTGGGGAGAGGGGAGACAAAGTAAAAGACATAAATAAATGGGTAAATAGAAAAATGGAACAAGATCTTAACACTAACAATTAACATTAACAATGTGAAGGAAAAATTTAACGCTAGAATACTAACTTCAGAAACTTAAAGCAATACATTAACAGGACTGTGAACCAATGATTCTGAAATTTTAACTGATAAAGACTGATCAGAAGTTACTTCTTTAAAATGAGTTTCTGAATAGTTTTCTTGTGTAAATAATTTTGGTAAAAAAGAACGTAGCATTTTGCAGTAAAATAAACTGTGAAACAGTGTGAATTGTTCTCCGCAAATACACTTGATATTTTTACAATATTTTGTTTTCAACGCGTTTAGTTGAATACGAAAATGAACAGCAACAATCGATCTTGAATGATATATGGAAGAATACTGCAATTTTTTACATACATTTTGTAATGAAAGTTTTATCATTTGTTGTGTCACAAACTTTTCATTGAAATGTTCATGAAATCGAATCCATGAGGCTGATTCTAGCAAGTTGCAAGCTTCTTTTACGGAAGTTTTAATACGTAATTCTATAGTATTATCAGTGTTGTGTGCACCTTGTTTAGCTGCTCTGTCTACTACTTCGTTGCCATGAAGACCAACGTGAGAAGGCACCCAGCATAAACTGATATCTATACCTTTTGTCCTTAAACGATGTATAAGATGATTTGCCTCAGTAATTAAGTCAGGCCTTGTGTCTGTATTAAATGACTGTAAGGCATATAATACAGATTTTGAATCAACAAGGAGAACCACTTTAAAAAAGACAGGTTTAAGGTCTACTAAATAATGCAACGCTTGTGTAATAGCGACTAATTCCGCTGTAAATATAGATATATTTGGCCCAAGGAAAAATGACTTTTGTATTTTAGATTTTGGAACATAATACGCTGCTCCAGCAGATTTATTTTCTAAGACTGACCCATCGGTAAAAATATGGAGGTGGGTACGGTATTTTTCATCGATGTGTTCTCTTGCTGTGCATATCGAAATGTTAATGTTTTCATATTTCTTAGCATCTGTATAATCAATATCAAAAGTGGCTTTAAGCATTTCCCATGTAGGGATAGGCGTTGTGGATGGTGTCTCAGCTATTTCATCCAAACTTATGTTAGACTGTTTGACTAAGTCAGATACGTAAGTTGCAACAGTCATTTGTGATGAAATGTTGCTTGCTCGTTTTGGAAAGTCAACATCAGACCTTAGTTTAATTTCCTTGCTCACAAAATTGTCCGTTTGTGAAGTAGTTCTGATTGCAAACTTTGCTGTCGCTAGCTCACGATAGCTGTTCAGAGACAGAATTCCAGCAACTTTGTACGTTTCCAGATTTGAAGCATGGGCTGGTACACCTAGTGCAATTTTAAGACTTTTGCAATCTAAACTTTGAATCTTCTTTAGTAAATATTTGGGTGCACTGAAGAACACTTCTTGTGCATAAGATAATTTAGATCTTACAAGTGCTGTTGATAGATGGAGAAGTACGTTTGTATCCATTCCCCAGGGTAATCTACTTATTATCTTTAAAAAATTTAAGGCTTTTCTTGCTTTTGTTAAAATATAATCAAAATGGACATTCCAGTTTAATTTCGATGTTATAAAGACTCCCAGAAATTTTACAACCTGTTTGTAATGGATCGCTTCACCATGCAGCCTGAAAGTAGGCAAGTTATTTAAAGTACCACCAGGATTAAAGAGCATCATGTTAGTTTTTTCTGCTGACAACGACAGACCATTTTCTAACATGTAGTTTCCAAGACTATCTAGATCAGATTGATACAACTTCCTGATGTAATTCTGTGCTCTCTGGGGAGTTGTCTTTTTTAAAGTAATATTCATCCAGATGCATATATCATCAGCGTACTGTACCAAAATAACACGATTTGAGAGTACTCTAGGAAGATCATATATAAGGATATTAAATAAAATAGGTGCTATCACTGAACCTTGAGGAATTCCCATGTCAAGAGATCGTGAAGAAGAATAACTTGTTCCCACTCTTGCTTGAATTGTTCTATTGGCTAGACAGGACTTAATATAATTATACATATTGCCAGATAGACCAATAGATTTCAGCTTGTACAATAAACGTTTATGCCAAACTTGATCATAAGCTTTTTTCACATCAAAAAATGTTGCTAAAAGACTTTTTCTACGGGCAAATTGTTGTTTTATCTGAGTTGTAAGTTTAACCAGGTGCTCAACTGTGGATCTCCTTTTTCTGAAACCTGCCTGGTTTACCGGAATAACGTTATTTCTATCACAGTAATGTATAAGTCTGTTTAGGATCAATCTTTCCATTAGTTTGTTTGTATGGGATGTCAAAGCAATAGGTCTGTAACTGTTTTTATTGTTTTTAGGCTTTCCTGCTTTTAATATGGGTATAACAACAGACTTTTGCCATACCTGTGGTACAGTTCCACTTACCCAGCACTTCTGAAAAATTTTATGTAAGAAAATAATATAATTTTCTGGAAGATGCTTAATCATTTCATTTGAAACTGCATCGACACCTACCGAACTCCTTTTGTTGTGTAGAGACAAGATAGTGTTTTTTAGCTCTTCTAAGGTGATCGGAGAATTAAACCATCGATCATTCTGAGGTATTGGATCAATGAAGATAGGGTTGTTAGCTGCCATTTCTCTGTAGTGTTTGCTGTTAGGAGACAACCCGTCTACTTTACTATTTTCAGCAAAGAGTTCTACAAAAGTTTCAGCTTTGTCCATGTCAGAAGGAAATTTGTGACATGTATCAATCAGTATTGGACACGTGGGTAAATTGGCCCCGTTTTTCATTTGATTCATTTTTGTCCAGATTTTATGGAAATCCTTAAAATCAGAAATTTCTTTGGTGCAGTATGATGCCCAATAATCTTTCTTTGCTTCAGCAATGATTTTATTACACTGGATGTTAGCTTTTTTCATTTCCATGTGATCGTCGGATTTTCTGCTTTTGATGTAGATTTTGAATTTATCTTTTTTATACTGAACTGCTTTCTCACATTCCTCTGTCCACCAAACATTACCCATACGATTATTGGACTTATAAGTTTTGAGTTTCGGGATGGAGAGGTCTGCAGCAGCTAGAACTGATTCCTGGAACTTTGAAAACATAACGTCTACATTTTCACTTTCATAATGCTTATATTCTTGATTAGCAAGAGCAGTCCGAAACAAGGACCAATCAGCGCGCACGTAATTATATTTTGGTATGATGTCAGGAGTGCTGTCTTTCATCCTGATGTTGTCATAAGTTATTGTTATGATGATAGGTAAGTGATCACTTCCCAAAGTATCTTTGTGAGTGTCCCAGGTACAGCATGGTACTAATTCTGGTGATATTAGTGACAGATCGATGGCTGTTGCCCGGTGTTTGGAAACATCAGGAATTCTAGTGACACTCCCATCATTCAAAAGGTAAAGCGCACTGTCAACTATATTTTCTACTAAACGATTGCTTGTAACAGTACAACAATCTTTTTCCCAAAACGGGGAGTGGGAATTAAAGTCTCCACCCATTAGCCATCTACCGTGCTGCAGATCCGGAATCGTATGCAGCCATTCTGTGTTGTGGTCATTTGGACCTGCTGGCAGGTAAACTGACAAAACGTTCAGGATGAAAGAATTACTGAATTGTACTGTGGCGGCACAAGCGTGTAAGTCTTCAGTTGATGTAAAAACTGGGAAATTAAATATGTGATACTGCAACTCTTTAAGTATATATATCGCAGTGGCTACCTTCTTCCCAGGATTTCCCAAGTCATATATCGGAGGATAATAATAATTTTGGAAATTGGGAAGTTTGGTTGGGATAACATTAAGCGACTGCAAAATTAAAACTTCACACTGATTTGATGAGAGAAAATGTTCCAGGTATGCGGAATTGGTGGAAATCGATCTACAATTCCACTGCAAAATTTTGATTTGTGATTGTTGGCGCAATTTCATTGTTGGCTAGTCTCTTATGTTAAATTATTGGTTATTTGTTTGATAATCACGAAGACTTTGGTTTTCTATGTACGATAAAAATGGCCAGAAAGAAACCATTAATTACTTAGGCTACTATTGAAAAGTAGAACAAAAATGTAAGTAAAACTATGGGGAAAAGTCCTTCTAATAGAGATAAGAGGTGATTAAGAACAGAAACAAATTACAAATAAATGAAACAATGGTATACACGCCGTCAAATGTACGGAGATTATAGTCTGACTGAGTCCTTATAGTCTGACGAATTGTCAGAGATGATGTGGAAAAAGTCCTGTGACAGGAATCGTTGATAACTGTAGATCTACTAAAACATATCATATGGCAGCCACCACGGTTCGCAGTTATCAAAATGGTGGAACCGTCCTAGGGGGAATCTGGAGGAGTGTAGTCGTGAAGAACGTGATCGTGTTGTTCTCTTAGGGGTCTCCCAAAACAAATCTCGAACGTGTCGTCCAAGGTTCCCCGCTATCACGCTGCTTCCTCTGGCAGTGGGGTGTATATTGTC
>JAPXFY010002926.1:12500-24243 GCA_030674185.1 Monoplex corrugatus
CCAATTTCCAAAATTACTATTATCCACCAGTGTATGCCTATGGGAATCCCGGGAAGAAAGTAGCCACTGCGATATACATACTTAAAGAGTTACAATATCACATATTTACTTCCCCAGTTTTAACGTCAACTGAAGACTTACACGCTTGTGCCGCTACAGTACAATTCAGTAATTCTTTTATCCTGAACGTTTTGTCAGTCTACCTGCCAACAGGTCCAAATGACCACAACACAGAATGGCTGCGCACAATTCCGGATCTGCTGCACGGTAAATGGCTAATAGGTCGAGACTTTAATTCCCACTCCCCATTTTGGGAAAAAGATTGCTGTACTGTGACAAGCAATCGTTTAGTAGAAAATATAGTTGACAGTTCGGTTTACCTTTTGAATGATGGGAGTGTCACTAGAATTCCTGATATTTCCAAACATCGGGCAACAGCCATCGATCTGTCTTTAATCTCACCAGAATTAGTACCCTGCTGTACCTGGGACACTCACAGAGATACTTTAGGAAGTGATCACTTACCTATCCTCATAACACTAACTAACGAAACCATCAGGATGAAAGACAGCATTCCTGATATTATACCAAAATATAATTATACACGCGCTGATTGGTCCTTGTTTCAGACTGTTCTTTCTAATCGATATTTCACACATTATGAAAGTGAAAATGTAGACGTTATGTTTTATAAATTCCAGGAGTCAGTTCTAGCTGCTGCAGACCTTTCCATCCCGAAACTCAAAACTTTTAAGTCCAATAACCGTTTGGGTAATGTTTGGTGGACGGAGGCATGTGAGCAAGCAGTTCAGTATAAAAAAAGAGAAATACAAAATCTACATCAAAAGCAGGAAACCTGAAGATCATAATGGAAATGAAAAAAGCTAACACCCAGTGTAATAAAATCATCGCTGAAGCAAAGAAAAATTATTGGGCATCATACTGCACAAAAGAAATTTCAGATTTCAAGGATTTCCATAAAGTCTGGACAAAAATGAATCAAATGAAAAATGGAGCCAACTTACCTAGGTGTCCAATAATGATTGATACAAGTCACAAATTTCTTTCCGACATGGACAAAGCTGAAACTTTTGTGGAACTTTTTGCCCAAAATAGTAAAGTAGATGGTTTGACTCCTACCTGCAAACACTACAGGGAAATGGCAGCTAACAACCCTATCTACACTGATCCAATACCTCAGAATGATCGCTGGTTTAATTCTCCAATCACCTTAGAAGAGTTAAAAAACACTATCTTGTCTCTACGCAACAAAAGGAGTTCGGTAGGTGTCGATGCAGTTTCAACTGAAATGATTAAACATCTTCCAGAAAACTATATTATTTTTTTACACAAAATTTTTCAGAAATGCTGGGTTGGTGGAATTATACCACAATTATGACAAACGTCTGTTGTTATACCAGTATTAAAAGCAGGAAAGCCTAAAAACAATAAAAACAGTTACAGACCTATTGCTTTGACGTCCCATACGAGCAAACTATTGGAAAAATTGGTATTAAACAGACTTGTACATTACTGTGATAAAAATAACGTTATTCCAGTAAATCAGGCTGGTTTTAGAAAAGGGAGATCTACAGTTGAGCACCTGGTTAAACTTACCACTCACATCAAGAAACAGTTTGCCCGCAGAAAAGTTTTTTAGCTACATTTTTTGATGTGAAAAAAGCTTACGATCAAGTTTGGCATACGCGTTTATTGTACAAGCTGAAATCTATTGGTTTATCTGGCAATATGTATGATTATATTGTCTTTTTTAGCCAATAGAACTATTCAGGCAAGAGTGGGAACTAGTTATTCTACTTCACGACATCTTGATATGGGAATTCCACAAGGTTCAGTGATAGCACCGCTTTTATTTAATATCCTTATACAGGATCTTCCTAAAGCACTCTCAAATCGTGTTGTTTTGGCACAGTATGCTGATGATATATGTATTTGGATGAATATTACTTTAAAAAAGACAACTCCACAGAGAGCACAGAATTACATTAGGAAATTGTATCAATCTGATCTTGATAATCTTGGAAACTATATGTTAGAAAATGGTCTGTCGTTGTCAGCGGAAAAAAACTAACATGATGCTATTTAATTCTGGTGATACTTTAAGTAACCTGCCTACTTTCAGATTGCTTGGTGAAGTGTTACATTACAAACAGGTTGTAAAATGTCTGGGAGTCTTTATGACATCGAAATTAAACTGGAATGTCCATTTTGATTATATTTCAACAAAAGCAAGAAAAGCCCTAAATTTTCTAAAGATAATGAGCCGATTACCTTGGGGAATGGATACGAACATACTAATTCATCTATCAACAGCACTTGTACGATCTAAATTATCCTATGCGCAAGAAGTGTTCTTCAGTGCACCAAAATATTTATTAAAGAAGATACAAAGCTTAGACTGCAAAAGTATTAAAATTGCTCTAGGTTTCCCTGCTCATGCCTCTAATCTGGAAACGTACAAAGTTGCTGGAATTCTGCCTCTGAACAACTATCGTGAGCTAGCGACAGCAAAATGTGCAGTTAGAACTACTTCACAAACGGACAATTTTGTGAGTAAGGAAATTAAAATCAGGTCTGATGTTGACTTTCCAAAGCGAGCAAAAAGCATTTCATCACAAATGACTGTTGTCAAACAGTCTAACATAAATATGGATAAAATAGCTGAGACACCATCAACAACGCCTATCCCTACATGGGAAATGCAAAAAGCCTCTTTTGATATTAATTATACAGACGCTAAGAAATCTGAAAACGTCAACATTTCGATATCCACAGCAAGAGAACACATCAATGAAAAATACCGTACCCACATTTTTACCGACGGATCAGTCTTAGAAAATAAATGTGCTGGAGCAGCATTTTATGTTCCAAAATTTAAGATAAAAAAGTCATTTTTCGTTGGGGCAAACTTATCGTTCTTTACAGCGGAATTAGTCGCTATTAATCAAGCACTGCATTATCTAGTAAATCTTAAACCCATGTCTTTCAAAGTAGTTTTCTTTGTTGACTCAAAATCTGTATTATATGCCTTATGGTCTTTTAATGCCAACACAAGACCTGATTTAATTACTGAGGCAAATCATCTTATACATCGTTTAAGGGTCAAAGGTACAGATATCAGTTTATGCTGGGTACCTTCTCATGTTGGTCTTCACGGCAACGAAGTAGTTGACAGAGCAGCTAAGCAAGGCGCCCAGAATGCTGATAATGCTATAGAATTACATGTTCATACCTCCGTAAAAGAAGCTTGCAACTTGCTCGAATCAGCCTCATGGACTCGATTTCATGAACATTCAGATGAACAGTTTGTGTCACAACAAATGATAAAACTTACCGTTCAAAATGTATGTAAAAAATTGCAGTATTCTTCCATGTATCATTTGAGATCGATTGTTGCTGTTTGTTTTCGTATTCATCTAAACGCATTGAAAACAAAATATTGTAAAAATGTCAAGTGTATTTGCGGCGAACAGTTCACACTGTTTCACTGTTTATTCTACTACAAAATGCTACGTTCTTTTTTACCGAAAATGTTTACTCAAGAAAAGTATTCTGAAAATCATTTCCAGAAAATTACATCAGATCAAACGTTGTTAGTTAGAATTTCAGAATCATTAGTTCACAGTCCTGTTAATGCATTACTTTAACTTTATTCGGTTTGTATTTTAGTGTTACAATTTCCCTTCACGTTGTTGAAGTTAATTGTTAGTGTTAAGTTCTCGTTCCATTTTACTGTTCCCCCACCTGCTAATGTCTTTTTCCTCTGTCTTCCCTCTGCCCAAATCCAACCCGTCCAACTATCGTTCTACATTTTATTTTGTTCACTTTTTTTTTAAATTTCCCCTTCCCCCCTTCCCCCGTCTAATATCACTTATAGTGAAAAGACGTTAAATTAAAGAAAGAACGAACACACACACACACACACACACACACACACACACACACACACACACACACACACAGATATAGAGAGACATATGGACAGAGAGACAGACAGGTAGACACACACACACATATACACACATGCACGCACGCACCACACACACACACACACACACACACACACACACACACACGCATACACACACGCGCGCGCGCGCGCGCACTGATACTCGAAGTGTTTTTGCGTTAGTACAGTTCGATTTATTCTTCTTTGAAAATGTGGTTTACTTTTGTACAAGATCTTTTGGAAACTTGGATGATGCGAGTTTGAACAAAATCAAACTGAAGTTGTAAACAAACGAGAATTCTGTAACATCTGCTTTCTGCTTCATTAGGACGTAATAACGTAATGCATTTCATCTTTGGATCTAATAACACACACACACACACACACACACACACACACACACACACACACACACACACACACACACACACACACACACACACACACACACACACACACACACACACACACACACACACACACATACACACACACAAATGCATTCCAGATAAGAGCATTTTATAAAAAAAAATGTTTTTAATGCTTTACACTCAGAGAAATGTATATATATATATATATATATATATATATATATATATATATATATATATATATATATATATATATATGCATGCAGGGAAATGATTTGATTTCAGGAAATTTCTCACTTATTATGTACATGAAAAAGAAATGGCTGGTTGCAGGAAACATTTCATCTGTCTCTGAAATGATATTATTTAATTTAAGCAAATCTTTTTACCTAAGCCTTCATACAACAACTTAACTCCATTCTAAGACCACATACAGAGAAAAACACCCACCACCCTTTCTCCTTCTCCCTAACATTCTACTGGGGCAATTTTACAGATCGATCCCATTTCGGGACATGTTATGTGTAAAAGGAAACGAAGTGGTTTCGTGGTAATCGATAAGACTCACACAGGACGGGTCAGCTGACGGAGAAATAATCGTATTTCTCCAGGAAACTGGTCGCCTAACTGGCAAAAAAGTTGACTGGATATGTTCAGCTCACTGGGTTTGCTGTTCTGCCAATAAAAGAGAGGGCTTCATTTTCTTTTAACCAGCACAAAAGCCTTCTTTCATTTCTCTGTCTGTTGCTTTCTCTCTCTCTCTCTCTCTCTCTCTCTCTCTCTCTCTCTCTCTCTCTTCTGTCTGTCTGTCTCTCTCTCTCTCTCTCTTTTTCTCTCTCTCTCTTTCTCTCTCTGTTTCTGTCTGTCTGTCTGTCCCTCTCTCTGTCTTGATCTCTCTCTCTCTCTCTCTCTCTCTCTCTCTCTCTCTCTCTCTCACTTTTGTCTATTTCTCTCCCTCTCTGAGACTGTCTGTCTGTCTGTCTGTCTGCCTGTTTGTGTCTCTCTCTCTGTCTCTGTCTGTCTGTCTGTGTGTCTCTCTCCCCCCTCTCTCTCTCTTTCTTCTTCTTCTTCTTCTTCTTCTTCTTCTTCTTCTTCTTCTTCTTCTTCTTCTTCTTCTTCTTCTTCTTCTTCTTCTTCTTCTTCTTCTTCTTCTTCTTCTTCTTCTTCTTCTTCTTCTTCTTCTTCTTCTTCTTCTTCTTCTTCTTCTTCTTCTTCTTCTTCTTCTTCTTCTTCTTCTCTCTCTCTCTCTGTCGATGTTTTTCTTGGTCTCTCTTTGTCTCTGTCTCTCTAAGCCTCTCTGTCTCTCTGTCTCCCTCTCTCCCCCCCTCTCTCTCTCTGTCACTCTGACTGTCTGTCTGTCTCTCTCTCTGTCTCTCTCTCTCTTTCTGTGTGTGTGTGTGTCTGTCTGTCTGTCTGTTTCTCTCTCTATATATATATATATATCTGTCTGTCTCTCTGTCTGTCTCTGTCTCTGTTTCTATCCCTGGCACTGTCTCTCTGTCTCTGTATGTCTGTCTGTCTCTCTCTCTCTCTCTCTTTCTCTCTCTCTCTCTCTCTTTCTGTCTGTCTGTCTGTCCCTCTCTCTGTCTTGATCTCTCTCTCTCTCTCTCTCACTTTTGTCTATTTCTCTCCCTCTCTGAGACTGTCTGTCTGTCTGTCTGTCTGCCTGTTTGTGTCTCTCTCTCTGTCTCTGTCTGTCTGTCTGTGTGTCTCTCTCCCCCCCCTCTCTCTCTTCTCTTTCTTCTTCTTCTTCTTCTTCTTCTTCTTCTTCTTCTTCTTCTTCTTCTTCTTCTTCTTTTCTTCTTCTTCTTCTTCTTCTTCTTCTTCTTCTTCTTCTTCTTCTTCTTCTTCTTCTTCTTCTTCTCTCTTCTTCTTCTTCTTCTTCTTCTTCTTCTTCTTCTTCTTCTTCTTTTTCTTCTTCTTCTTCTTCTTTCTTTTTCTTCTTCTCTCTCTCTCTGTCGATGTCTTTCTTGGTCTCTTTCTGTCTCTGTCTCTCTAAGCCTCTCTGTCTCTCTGTCTCCCTCTCTCTCTCTGTCTGTCTCTCTGACTGTCTGTCTGTCTCTCTCTCTGTCTCTCTCTCTCTTTCTGTGTGTGTGTGTGTGTCTGTCTGTCTGTCTGTTTCTCTCTCTATATATATATATATATATATATTCTGTCTGTCTCTCTGTCTGTCTCTGTCTCTGTTTCTATCCCTGGCACTGTCTCTCTGTCTCTGTATGTCTGTCTGTCTGTCTGTCTGTCTCTCTGTCTGTTTCCGCAACGACAGCTCCTCAGATACTCCTATTGCAACGCTTTTCTGTTTCTAACCCTACAGAATATCTGTTTCTGTTCTATTCAGTCACCTATTTGATTGCTTCTAGCTGGCTTGATGTATCATGAAAAGTTAAACGTATCAGTATGTGGCAGCATGTAGGGAATGGGTTTTTTTTATTCAGGAAATTTCTCATTTTGTACATAGCTGACAACAATAACAGGCGGCAGGAAACAAACAACTGATCTCCATCATCCAAATCATTTTATTTCATTCAAACGAAAATCTTTATCTAAACCTTCATACAACAACTTAATTCCATTCTAAGACCACACACAGAGAAAAACACCCACCACCCTTTCTCCTTCTCCCTAACATTCTACTGGGGCAATTTTACAGATCGATCCCATTTCGGGACATGTTATGTGTAAAAGGAAACGAAGTGGTTTCGTGATAATCGATAAGACTCACACAGGACGGGTCAGCTGACGGAGAAATAATCGTATTTCTCCAGGAAACTGGTCGCCTAACTGGCAAGAAAGTTGACTGGATATGTTCAGCTCACTGGGTTTGCTGTTCTGCCAATAAAAGAGAGGGCTTCATTTTTTTTAACACACAAGCCTTCTTTCGTTTCTCTGTGTCTCTCTCTCTGTCTCCATCTGCCTGTCTGTCTGTCTGTCTGTCTCTGTCTCTCTGTCTCTCTGTCTCTGTATCTCTTTCTGTCTCTCTCTTCTTTTTTCTCTGTCTCTCTGTCTCTCTCTGTCTCTGTATCCCTCCTTCTCTCTCTCTCTCTCCATCTCCTTCTGTCTTCCTGTCTCTGTCTCTCTGTGTCTCTCTCTCTCTGTGTTTTTCTCTGTCTCTGTGTCTCTCCACTTCTCTCTGTCTCTTTCTCTCACTCTCTCTCTCTCTTCTTCTCTCTGTCTGTCTGTCTGTCTCTGTCTCTGTATTTCTGTCTGTCTGTCTGTCTGTTTGTCTGTCTGTCTGTTTGTCTGTCTGTCTGTCTCTCTCTCTTTCTCTCTCTCTCTCTCTCATTTATATATTTTTCTGTTCTGTTCTGTCTTTGACTCTGCACAAGAGCGCAATGAGTTCCTGTATAATCCGTATACTGACATTTACATTCTGAAAAACTAGTAGTGGTGATTAACTGAACACAAACGCGGTATTTGAGAGCGCGTGATTATTTGAGGGAGCACACTGGTGTAGGAAAGCCTGTATGTAGTATGTCAACCATGTGCAAAGAGCAAACATGTCTTGCATATGGGTAGAGTCACGAAAGAACAAAACAGAATATCAATGAATAACGAGATTTGGGGTAGAGATAGAAAGGTAGACAGATACACAGCGATAGACAAGGAGAGCGGTGGCGCAGAGAGAGAGAGAGAGAGAGAGAGAGAGAGAGAGAGAGAGAGAGAAAAGAGAGAGAGAGAGAAAGAGAGAGAGAGAGAGAGACTGAGAGAGAGAGATACAGAGAGACAGAAAGACAGAGAGAGAGAGATTGAGAAAGAGAAAAAAAGAGAGACAGAGGGAGACAGACAGACAGACAGATGGACAGAGATGTAGGCAGATCGACAGAGATACAGAGACAGAAAGAGACAGAGACTGAGAAAAACAGAGAGAGACAGACAAACAGAGACAGGGACAGACTAACAGAGACAGACAAACAGAGACAGAGACAGAAACTGAGAGACAGAGACAGACAGAGAAACAGACAGACAGACAGAAACAGAGACACAGAGAACAATGGCATCCCATGCACATTATTGCCCTTGCATTTTACTTACACACTGAGGAGAGCAATGCACACAGGCCTTGCTGCGCTGTTCAAATGCTTTTGTCTGCATTGCTGCTGCCAGCTTGCCCTGCTGCTAGCTGGCAATGTGTTCCAAGTTGGTGGTGTTGATGCCACAGCTGAGGAGACTGGCCTTGAGAGTAACCTTGTACCGCTGTAGTGGTCTTTCCTGGTCACGGTATCCTTGCTTCAGGCATTTGTGCCAGACCATCTTTAACGATTCAGTTCTCTCCCGTATGGACATCGTGTCCTCTCTAACAAAAACTGTTATTTGATGAATACAAGCCACACTTCTTCAAGAACTTGAAACCTGGATGCTCGTTCTTGCTATGTTATTGGACTCAGGACCTGACCAGCTCTTGGGTTATGTACAGGCTTGAGGCTTGTGGTATAATTATCATCCACGTGGCACTTGTGACGTTAGTGCGCGTGGAGTTCATTCCGAGCGTGGAGGCGTCATCTTAAGAAACTGAAACTGAAAATGAAACTGCTGTCTTATTTTGCAGATCTTGCGCAGATATATTTGGTGGAATTATTCCAGACGCTGAATATGCAGTCGTTGGGTTAGTGCGTATGTCCGTTTCTCACACGCTAGCATTCTCGCAAGTAACAAGTGAGATAACGAATGGCGAGTGAGAGGGAGATATATATATATATATATATATATATATATATAGAGAGAGAGAGAGAGAGAGAGAGAGAGAGAGAGAGAGAAAGAGAAAGAGAGAAGGTAGACAGACATACAAACAGATAGACAAAGAGATAAACAGACAAAGAGACAGACAGAGACATACAGACAGACACAGACAGATAGACAGTCAGACAAACAGACAGGAGGCAGACACAGATAGACAGACATAAGACAGACAGACAGACAGGAGGCAGACAGACAGGCAGACACAGATAGACAAAAAGACAGAGAGACAGACACAGACATACAGACAGACACAGACAGACAGGAGGCAGACAGATAGAGGTGTAGTAATTTTAATATAAAGTTAACAGCCAAGGACTGCAATGAGAGGAAACTGTGTGTAGTTATCAGATTGATTAAAAGATGTGATCAACAGGGCAGGATGTGTAGAAGACAGACTATAGTGAATTAATCATTCCAGTTATTTCAGGAACATTTTTTCATGTTATACGGTTTCTTTTAATAAAATTCTTCTATCTACATTTTTGTTTTCGAATGGTAAAAATAATGTCGGAATACAACAGTGTTTGGTAAGAGAGAGAATGGGAGAGTGAGAGACAGAGAGAGAGAAAAAGAGAGAAAGAGAGAGAGAGAGAGAGAACGGAGGGAGAGACAGACAGCAGGCAGGCAGCCAGCCAGCCAGCCAGACACAGAGTAACAGACAGAGAGACAGACAGGGAGAGAGAGAGAGAGAGAGAGAAGAGAGAGAGAGAGAGAGAGAGAGAGAGAGCAACAGAGAAACAGAGACAGAGAGACACAGAGAGACAGACAGAGAGAGTGAGACAGAGACAGACAAAGACAGAGACAGAGAGACAGAGAGACAAGAGAGAGACAGAGAGAGACATAAAGGCAGAGACAGAGACACAGAGAAAGATGGGCGGGTCCACAGAGACAAATTAAGACAAACACTATACAGACACAAATAGGCACAACAAAAGGCAGAGAGACAGACAGAAACAGAGACAGAGTGATAGAGTAAAAAGACAGAATCCTGTTGAACAATTTTTACCCTTTTTCCGCACAATCTTGTTTCCTCTCTGCTTTGTGTTTTTTTATGATTAAACATAAAAAAAAACTACAGAAAAGCAAGACATAAACAAGCACGATGTTGTGTATACTTCTCACATTTTTTTTCCTCTTTCAGGTGCAAAACGAGTTTGGTTTGTTTTTCTTCTCCACGACATGCTCTCTCTTTTCTCGATAGTGTTTTCGTTTGATGTTTTTGTGTATTTTTTGGTTAGGATTTTGACATATAAACTTAAAATATATGTAATATATTTCTGTCTGGGGGGAAGAAAAAGAGAAAGACAGAGACAGACAGACAGACAGACGACAAAACAAGCACACAGAAACAGAGGATAGAGTAAAAACGAGAATCTGGTTTAGAGTTTTGTATCAAATTCCCCTTTTCCCTGCATAATCTTGTTTTTCCCTTCCACTTGCGTTTTTTATGATTAAACATAAAAACTACAGAAAAGCAAGCAAAAATAAACAAGCACGATGTTGTTTTATACTTCTCACATTTTTTTCTTCTTTCATGTGGAAAATGATTTGGTTTGGTTTCTTTCTCCACTACACGCTGTCTGTCTGTTTATAAGCCTTTGTTTGATGTTTTCTTTGTGGATGTTTCGATTAAATTTCGAATATAAACTTGAATAACGTATTTCCTATTCCTGTTTGCCAAAACATTGACACCTTGATTTAAGTATTTGATAAAATCGTAGCGAATCGAGCAGTCGAATTGTTTTCAGCTATGCTGATTACTGGCCTGAAGAAGGCAGCCCCGGGATTGTTCTTTGTTGTTTTTGTTGTTGTTGTTTTCATTCTGGGCTTGGGGTCGACACCTCACGTCTGACGGGCTGACAATGGTCCCCCCTTTCTCTCATCCATCACGGCTTTCCCCCAATTCAGTCAGATTACCTCATAAACACATTCTTTCACAGGCACCGGTGGCGTCAGTGCATATGAAATTCATTCCCACACGGAGGCGCATCTTACAAAGGAAACTGAAATTGAAATTGACATTTTTCTGTTTAATTGTTTGTTTATATATTTATTCATTTCGTTTTCTTGTTTTTCAGAAAAGGGACAGAAAAAAAGTGAAAAGTATTTTACATTTTCCTCTTTACAAATAAAAAGAAAGGCATGTTAAACAACACAGCAACAACAAAAAAATTCCAAATGAAAAAAAGCAACAATAATAACAACAATAACAACACACACACATAATCCTCTCTCTCATCTCTCTTTCTCTCTCTCTCCCTCTCTCCCTCTCTCTCTCTTTCTTTTCTCTCCTCTCTGACTCTCTCTGCTCTCTCTCTATCTTCTTTTCTTTCTCACCCTCTATCAAACCCAACCATCTGTTTTTTTGTTTTCACCCCAAGGGCCACAGAGAACTGAAAACAACAACAACAACAAGACAGCAACAACAGCAACAACAACAACAACAACAGCAACAACAACAAAAAACAACAACAACAACCCTGAATGATAAATTGAAAATGGAAAATCAATAACAGCAATAACAACACTCTTCCTCCTTGTGTCGTCAGTCTGCCTGTCTGTGTCTGGATTAGTCTCTGTCGGGCGCGTTTGTCTTTCTATATCTCTGTCTCTCCTCTCCCCCCCCCTCGAAACCACCTTCTCCCCTCTCTCTCTCTCCTCTCTC
>JAPXFY010002927.1:0-24224 GCA_030674185.1 Monoplex corrugatus
GAACATTTAATTGTGGGGTTAACTCAACAACCGAAAGGGGGCCATTTGAAGTTATATGAAAAAAATTTTTCCCTTTTTTTGCAGCCCATTTCCTGCCCCTTTTTTTTTTTTTTTTGATCACTAAACAAAGTATTTTTTCACGCGAAGGGTAGTAATTTTTCTCCCTGTGGTGCGGGGATCACAGCATTTTTGATGGCAAACACTTTTCCGGGTAAAAAGCTGAACATTTTTGCATGCTCTAAATTCCCCCCCATTTTTCTCCACATTAAATGGGACTCATTAATGAGTATTTGCTGTTCATTTTTAAAGGTTTTAAAACAAAGAATATAAATGATACAAAACAGGGAGAGTGTGTTGGGTGTGTGGTGCCCCTGTGTGTTTTGTGTGTGTGGGTGTGTTTTTTGGTGTGTGTGTTTTGTGTTGTGTGTGTGTGTTTTGTGAAAAAAGGGGAATGTGCTTTGTGCATGGGTTGCCCCTGGGTCCCAACCCCTTTACGGGCCCACGAAAAGTATATGGTGTTTGAACATGCCACAAAAATCGTGTTTTGAATGCTTTTGAAAATTTATGCAAATTTTTTGCTTCAAAACAATTAATAAAAAACTAAAAAGAAACACTGAATTTCCCTCCCCTTCCCAGGGGACGGGCTTAAAATTGAGAAGATTTCTGGGGCTTGATCTGCCTGTGGGGGCCCAATGCCTGTAGCTGTACAAGCATAATTGTACTTTGTTGCTGCCCCGCTGCCCTTTTTTTCCCCTTAAGGGTTTAAATTTTTTACAAGCCAAACTCTTTAACCCCCAGGATTGGGGTTTTTCAAACCTCAGGGGGAAACGAATTTTTTTTTTTTTTTTTTTTGTTTTTTGGTTTTTTTTTTTGGGGTCCATTATTATTATTACCACAAAAAAAACACTAATTGTGTTTTCTACTTTTACTGACAAAAGGTAGGGGGTCGCAAGTGCATTTGCTTTTAGTTTCCCTTTCTTTTTTCCCAGCAGCCACATTTGCCGACCTCTTTTAATCTTTTTACAAATACTACTACTATTAATATTTCCCAATTCACTTTAAATTTTACCCACAAACTATCATCAATTTTTTCCCATTATCTTTAGGGCCCCAATTTTCAACTGTTCTTTTTTTTACAAACCAACTTTAATTATGTTATCACCTATACAGTATTAAAAAAAACATTACTTTCATTTTGGGACTATGATTAAATCACATTTTTTAAATTTATTTTTAAATTATTACTACTATTTCAAAAAATAAATTTTTAAATTTTTTAATTTAATCTTTGTTATCAAAAAACCATCAAAATTATTATTTTCCCTTATTGAAAATTAAAGATTATCATTTTTCACTTTTCATTATAAAGTCTAGTTTTTTTTAAAGCCCCTCATCAAAAAGCAGTGGGGGGACCCCAAAGGAGAAAAGGGAAAAAGTTTTGTTTTTCTAGCAGCTTGGGGGGTTTTAAAACAACAAAAGGTCCCCTTCACACCCCGGGTAAAACATTTCCAAAGGTCAGGGCTCCCTTTAAACTAAATTCATTTTTTTTTTTGGTGGGAAAAAAAGTACTAAAACTCCCTATTCAAAGGGAGGCAAGCAAAATAACAGCAAAGGCACAACTTTGATCATTTTAAATATCGGGAAATAGTCATCTCACCAGACAGCAAAGGCAAAATAAAAATTTGGGCCACAAATCAGCCAAACCAAGACAGAATTCAAGAAGATAAAAAGTGTTCTTATAAACAGATGCCTATAAATTTTAACTTTCGGGAAGGATTTTTGGGAGCGTTATACAAAATGATACTGTTTTTACGGTTCTGGGGCCCTGGACATTTCAAAACGCAAATCGAAAAAAAATTGAGGAAACCCAAAAATTTTGGTTTCTAAAAGAATGTTGAGAGCCCCGGGGACGAAAAGAAAACCCAAACGGGGACAGCCCTGAAGGAGGCAAAAAACAAAATTTTTTAAAAAAAGGAAGTTTTAGGAAAAGAAAAAGCTTTTTTAATAGGACATTTTACAAAGGAAAGAAAAATTTTCAATGCCTGGTCACAACGGGAAAAGCTGGGGGGAAAAGAAACCCAGGTGGGAAGGGGAAGAAAACACCAGGAATTCTGGGGAAAGTAAAAAACACCAGGTGGGGACTGGGGAAAAGAAAACCCCAAGGTAGATGGGGAAAGAAAATTTTGGATAGCCCTTCAGGTTGGTGGGACAGGGGGTTTGGGGATGTATTTGCAACCCCCAAGGGGGAAAAATTTCCCATATGGGGGCCCCATGATCCCCAATCCACGGCCGGGGCCACGGGGATGATGATGATGTTGTTTTGCCACAAACAAAAACATTAACTTTGCTAACACTGTAACAAAAGAAATAACTCCTCTATGTTAAATTCTTTTTCGCAACCATTTTTTGGGAAAGAAAGTGAAATACCCTTGAAAAAAATATTTAAGGGAAATTTTAATTTTTGTGAAGAGAAAAAAATAGTAACCAACTGTCCAGTTCGTGAAATAAAAACCGGGGCAATAATCATGATTTTTGGGGAAAAATTTTCAACTATTTTCCCAAGATGAACAAAATTTTGGGGGAAAAACTTGATTTTTTAAAAGCTCCTTGGTCTTCCCGGCACTGGGTATTTGAAAAAAACCTGTTTTTTGTGTATTGGGGGAGTTGGAAAGAGCGTATGGGGATCAAGGGGGGGGCACAAATTGGGTCAGAAAAAAAAAATCCTAAGCCTTGGTTATTTGTTTCTGCTTTACTTGTGGTGAACCAAGGGAACAAGAAAAGAATTTATCCCATGAGAAAAATTTTTGGGCTTTTCCCAAAGTGTTTCTAAAACCCCCATCCCCCACCCACTCCGTTTTGGGTACAAGATCTGCGGTTTATAAAGGATAAATACTGAAATACAATGAAAATTTGCCTTTTAATAAAAGGGAAAAATTTTTAAAATTTGCAACTTTTCAAATTGGAAAAGGGAAGGGGTTTTCGTTACAGCAGTTTTGAGTGAAACCTTAAACCCCTTAAAAAAAACGAAACCTTTTTTTTTTTTAAATTTTTTTTTTTTTAAATCTATGCTTAAAAAAAAAGGTAAAAAAAAAGTTACAAATTTTTAAAAAAACTTGATTTTGTAAAAACCCCAATTTTTCCCGTAGTCCTACTTTTTAAAAAATTTAAAATTTTCCCAATTCATATTCCCTTTAGAGTCCAGCAGACACTAGAGCCATATAGGGTAACACCATGAAAAAAAAAGAAACCGGGTTTAAAAATTTAAAGACAACGTTAAAAAAATTAATAAAAATTTTTGAAACAAAGCTGTACCACACTTACACATTTTCCCTGGCAATTTGGGCCCCGCCCGTAAATGAGAACGGGTTTCATGAGGGGCTGGGATCTGATGTGGCCGATGTTTTGGGGAACGGGGCCCTTTAATTTGAAAAATTTGTTACGATCGAACTTGAGGCTCCCCTTTTCTAAATTTATCATTTTGTCCCTTGTGACTCAGCAAACATCCCACTTTCGCCTGAAAAAAAATTTTGCAGAAATAAAAAAAAGAAAAGCTCATGAATACACAAAAAAATGGGGCACTTACTTGGGGTGCATATGCACACCGAAATTGCATGTTAAAATTTTTAAAGGGTAAAAGCATTTATTTAACCCACACAACGAAACGAAACGAAATCACCCCACATATGCAAAAGCATGCTTGCACGAACGAATGCACCACCAAAAAAACCCAAACTCTGAGATGATAAAAACCCGCCTTCCAAAAAAAGGGAATCAATATACCCAGTTACTTTTTGGCTATAAAATAAAAAAGTTGGCCCTTGAAAAACTTTTTTGGCACTATTGCAAAGATGAACCAAAAAAATTTCATGATCCAAAAAAGAAAAAACAAATAAACCCAAGCAACAAAAATGAAGAGGCAGAGCTATACAGGCCACACAAAGATAAAGCACAGAAAAAGGGGAAAAAGGAGGGGGGCGAAAATTTTTGGGGGAAGCTTTGTGGTATACTGAGACGGGTTGGGGTTTTTGCGATGGAAAGCCAAAAAAAAATGTTTTAATGAGTGGGGGTTTTCTGCAGGCATGGGATGCTTAAGGGCGCTAAAGGTGGGCCCGGGGCCTTTGGCGACAAATTTCCGATTAAAATTTTGGTTTTTTTCCTTAAAATAAACCCAAGGGCGGGGCCCAAAGAAAATTTAATAAAACGGGTACCTGAAATATAACCCCAAAAAACCCCTTTTGGGGCTTCATGCAAAACACAGCACAAAAAAATTTTGTTTTTTTGTAAAAAATTGGGACAGTCTTTTTTAAGGGGAACACAAAAAAGTTCTTTTAAAATTTTCTAAAAAAAGCCCCAAAACCAATCTTACCCCACTTACACTTGTGAACAATTTTTTTTTTCCTGGCAAGTTTTTCCCCAAATTTTAATCCCTATGACTAAAAACCCCCCCCAAATGAAATCAGAGATATACACGGGGGCCACGGGGAACCTATACAAGGTGTAAGCATATCGGTGACTGCTTGAAAACTTTGAAAGTGGGGTTCCATGGGTGCATGAATGGTATGTGAAATGAGCAAATAAGAAATGTGCCTAACATAAAAGCTTTTGGGGTGTGGGGCAAATGTATAAAATTTTGGGGAAAAAACGTGGGGGGTTTGGAAACTTACTAAAGGGCATGCGCACAAAAATGGCTTCATCTTAAACAGTTTAAACATGCCCCGTGTCCCCAAAGCCAACAGGGGGCCCGTTTTGTGCGCTCGTATAGGAATGTGACAAAACACAGCCCCTAAATTTTGCTTTCCCAGGTCGAAACAAAACCGCTCTTGTTACTGCCCTGTCTTTCTCCAAATAAGAAAAACCAAAACACAGAGATGGGGGGGGGAAAAAAAAAAATTGATAGAGAAAAGAGAGGGGAAACAGACACAGAGAGAGAAAACAGAGGGAGGAGAGAGAGAGAGGAAAAACCCGGACAGAGACAGAGACAGAGAAAAGACGGGAGGAGAGAGACAGAGAAACAAACCCCTCCCAAAATTTTTATGTCAGTTTCATTGCCTCACTTGATCAAGAACACTGGTAAATTTTGTTTTGAAACACATTTCAGAGTTTAAAAATACTTTTCCGTGTGACCCTTAAAAAACATTGAAAAAAAAAAAAACGGACAGTCGGGCCATTTAAATATGACCAAGTGGCTTTCCCAAAGTTTGCAAAAACCCCCTGGGGGATCAAGAAGATGAGGAAGACATGGGGAAATGCGGGCAACTTTAAAAGAATGGATGCAGATGTTTTCGAGATTTTAAGCTACCCCTAAATAACTGCCTAAAGGGAACTTTGCTCTTTTTTTCCGATTCATTTAAACAAGGTGCCCCTTCCACTCACCCCCAAAGTGGGGAAAGCAATGATCCAAAACCCCATGAACTCTCTGTGCCCCCCCCCCCCCCCAAACCCCCCCCCCTTTTTCCCCCTTTAGCAGACACACAAAGAAAAGTACAAAATGAGTCATGGATTTCTCTTCCCCCCCTTTTCCCTCTTATGAATTTATTTGTGAAAAAAAGTACCCCCAAAAACCAGCACTAGTCCCATTTTTACCAAATTTAAAAGGCCAAAACCTCCCAAGCTGCTTGGGGGTGAGATACCCTACCGGGTTTCTTTCACATGGGAAAGACAGGAGCTAATATTTTTCAAATTTGGGAAAAAAAGTTTTTCATACTTTCTACCACAGCCCCATACTTTCTACCAAAGTAAACCCTTTAAACATATGATCATTTTGCATCACAGTAAAGGGTCGGGGAATTTTAAAATAAAAAATTTTTTTTTCAATCATGCTTTTTTTAAAAAGCTTTTAAAAAAACCCTTTATGATAAATTTTTACATGAAGTTTAAAAATGGTTTAAATTGAAAGAAACTTTAAAAACAACAAAAAACAAAAACCAATGCACACAAAAAAAAAATTTCTTTTGGTCCCGAACAGTTTAGCTTTTAAACCAAAATAAATCTAGGACACCCATAATTTCTTTAACTTCCCAAACCCCTAAACCAAATTTTAAAAATTAAATTTTGTATTTTTTCAAAGGGCCCATGTAAAAAGGCAGGGTTTTGGCACTTTGCAATATCAAATTGTTTTTTAAACCCTTGACATTTAAAAAAATACAAAAACAAAAAAAATTAAAAATTAAGCATTACTCTTTCACCGCCAATCCCCCCAAGAAAGGGAACTCCTCAGTCCCAAAGTATATTTTGGGAAACCAAATTTTTGCAGGGTTTTTGGGTATTTTTAAACCCTTATATTTTCCAAAGTTTTTAAAGACCCCTTTTTCTTTTTTTGCTGGGGGAAAAAGGGCAGATGTTGTATTTATTATGAATGTTTTCTTATGTTTAAATGGTTTTAAATTGTTTTTTCCCAGAAAATTTAAATTAAAAAAAAAAAAAAAATTTTTAAAAAGGTTTAGTGGGTTGTTTTTAATGCCTTTTTTTCGTGAGTTGTGCGAAAGAAATTCATTATAATGAATGAGGAAAAGCAAGGGAAAAATTTTAACCAAAATTCGCTTTCTGCTTTTCAACACGAAGTGGCAGACAATTCATGCGTTTTGCAGCCATTTTGGAGAAAACGTGATGTAAATTCCGACAGTTAACAAAGCCACATTTCCCGGCCCTTTTACTGCTGAAAAACCTAGGGGCGGGGTTTAAAAGAAAAAAATTTAGCACAAGCCTCATTCACCATGGAGCTGACAGAAGCTTTTTACCTGCAATAAAAGCTTTTCTTTTAAAGATGACCCCCCCCAAGTCGCATTTTTGCGACCATAGCAGTCGAAGGGGTTAAAGTCACTTGTTTGCGACCATCCCGGGGGAAAAGATTTTCAACACCCACACCCACACACACACACACACACAACCCCTCACCCACACACACACAAAACACAAAAACACACACACCCACACCCACACACCCCAAAGGGAAAACTTTTCCCTTTTAAATTTAAAAACCCACAAAAACCCTTTAAAGCTTTCATTAATAAATTTTAAAGGAATTTTAACTTTTCCGCACGCCCCCTTTAATTTACTTCAAACAACCAGTAGGGGTGAAAATAATTTGGGTCAATCTGCTTTGAAGCCCCAAATCTTCATCTTTTAAAATTACAACAACTTTTATAATAGTACAAATTTCAATGATTTTTCATTTCCAATTATCAAAGTTTTTTAATCTTAAAACAAAAAAAAATTTGTGCACCGTTTCATTTTACATCTTTGGGAAACCGAAATTGTAAGAAAATGTAAAAGGTTGGTTTTTTTTGGGTAAATTAGCAGGGAAAAATTTGACACTTTAAAAACTAAAAAATACCAAAATTTAACTTTTCAAGCAGGCAAAAGTTTAACTTTTTTTAGGGAAAAAGTTACCACTGTTATTTTAGTCCAAAAGACTGGTCAAGTATTGAAGTTTTTTACCCAAAAACACAGTTTAGTAAATTTAAAATTAAAACTCAAAACATTTCATAAAATATTTTTTTTTAAAAAGCTTTTTTCCTTAAATCATTTGTTTCATTAATCCCACCTTTTCATGTGCTATTTAAATTACAATTTTTTCCAGTTATCTTGTTCAAAACAAGAAACTGTACTAAAAATTTTTTTCCCTTACACAACGGGAAAATTTTAAAAAAAAAAGATTTGATACCCCCCAAATGCTGTTTTCCCTTTTTCTTTATGTCCTAGCCGAATGGCGCTAAAAATTTTAGGGCCCTTTTCCACACAAATCTTTTTTTTTTGTTGTGCAAGCAAATCCCCCACCCTTTTTGTCCTTTTTCCCATTCAGCAAAACCCTGTTTTGTTTTTTTCTTCCTGGGTTCTTTTTAATTGGTGCTAGTTTCCTATCTTTGATTTGGGGGGCTAAAATTTTCTTTTGTTTCCCTTTAATGTCCTTAAGTGTTGTTTTTTCTTTTCCAAAATCTTTTTCATTAATTGTTTTGTGTGTGTGTGTGTGTGGGGGTGTGTGTGTGTTTTGGGGGTGTGTGTGTGTGTGTGTTTTGTGTGTGTGGTGGTTGTGTGTGGTGTGGTGTGGGGGTGTGTGTGTGTGCGCGTTTTCTTTCTGTTTTGTCTGTCTTCTGTATGAAATTTTTAATGTTTGCCCCGGGGGGTGTTTGCTTTTTTTCATGACTGTCTTGTTTGTTTCCCTTTGCAAACCAGGAAACTTTTAATATTTTCTTAAAACCCAAATTTTCAGCTCCCTCAAACCCAAATTCCAATTTGGGCTTTTTTATTGTCCAGGCTTCGCATCTTTTATATCAGCACTGGAATTCTAAAAGTACTAAAAAAACTCCCCTTCCTGAGGGTAAATTGTTAGAAATTTGTTTGTTTTTCCCATTTTTTTTGAATACTGTTTTAGCGGGCCCAAATTTTCTGCTAAATATTTTAATGTGTTTTCTCCCAAACCGATGAGATGACTCTTCCCGTTTTTTTAACTTTCAACTTTCTAAATTATTGGCCATTTTTTTGTCTTTTTAAACAAAAAGGGGATTTTTGTTTTTGGGGGTTTACCTTGAATTCAGTTTTCAAACCATTTAGCCCCTTTTTTACTTTGTAAATTACCAAATTCCCCTTCCCCTTTAAAAAAATTTCTATTTTTTTGGGTAAATTGTCTGGTAATGGGGCTTTTCTTTTTCCATCTTGTTCTTCATTGTTTATTTTTCTTTTATGAAGGTCCTTCAAAGTTCAAATTGAAGGTTTTTCCTTTTTGTCTTAGCAAAAAAAAACCATCGATTTTTTCTCTCCCCATTTACCTACTATTTTGCCCTTTTTCCATAGTAATTTTATTTTTTTTTTTTTTTATTATTTTAAGAAACCCGCTGAGTGCACTTTTTTTTTCCAGAAAGGGAAATTTCTTCAACTTTCGTACATAAATTTAAACATCTTTTTTTTGTGTTAGCCCTTCTATTTCTAAGACTTCATACTATATTGTTGGGTTGTTTAGCTCCCCCTTCTGTTTTTGGGAACACTGTTTTGTTTACAAATTCCTCAATACAATTTTTTCACGTCCGCCCTGTTCGTTTTCTGTGTTGGGTCCATAAAATTTGGGAATATGCTCCCCTGTCTCTTTACAGTCACTTTTCTCTGTTTTCCCATTCAATTTTAAAACAGGAAGACAAACCTTTTTGTCCAGCAGTTTTTTTCCCCTTCTACTTTGGCCCCCCCCTTTCAAAACCCTCCCTTTGGTCTGTATGTCCCTTGACCCCTTTGGGAATTTTTTTGTCATTTTGAGAGTTTTTTTTTTAAAATGAATGATAAGTGAGCATTTTTGATTTGATTTGTATATAAAGATCTGGTGCCTTAAAAAACAAAACATTATTGCTGTAACCCATTATTTTTTTCATTGAAAATTTTTTTTTAAAACCAACTCTTTTTTTTTGTTAAAAAAAATTTACTTTTCCCAGAAAGCTTTCGTACATTTAAAACAAAAATTTGGAAAAAAGGTTTGTCCCAAAAACTCTCCCCATGATTGTCTAAGGCAGGCCCCTCACAAAACCCGGGTCAATTTTTTGGGGGGGTCCTACTAATTTCCCCCCCCTGCTTTCCCTTTCCCAACAACCCGGGAAAAGGGGTCCAGCCCCTTTAAACCCCTGATGGGGTCCAGCCCCTTTAACCCTGTTTGGGGCCCGCCCCTTTAAAACCCTGTTGGGGTCCAGCCCCTTTAAAACCCTGATAGGGCCACACCTTAACCCTGATAGGGCCACCCCTTTAAAACCCTGATAGGGCCAGCACCTTAACCCTGATAGGGCCCGCAAAAAAAACCCCTTTTTTTAGGGCCCCAAAAGAAACCTTTTCCCCTAAATATGGTCCGAAATTTTAAACCCGGGATAGGGGTCCGTCCCTTTAAACCCCTTTAAAAAGGTCCGCCCCCTTTAAACCCCGATGGGTTTCCAGCCCCTTTAAACCCTGATAGGGTTCCAGCCCTTTAAACCCCCTTTTTTGGTCCAGCACCTTTAAACCCCTTTATATGGTCCGGCCCCTTTAACCCGTTGGGGTCCAGCACTATTGTAGCATAAATTCGAGTTTTTCTTCCAACTGTGCAGAAAAACGGAAAGACAGGACCCCATATGTCTACATAAAACCGGGCCCTTCAAAACATACACAACAGTGTAGTCCTTTTACCAGACCTCCCCTTGCCCCCAACACTTGGGGCCCGAACCGCCCCATTTTCTGACACAGAACAACCTTTTTTCTCTCCACCTGCCCCCGCAAAACCCCACACACACAAAACACACACACAAACACACACACCCCCACACCACACACCCACACACACACACACACCTACAACAACACCAAACAAAACACACATTACACACATGCAAAACACAAAAACCTTTTCATTTTTAATCACATATCTGCATGCATGTTTTTTTTTTTCCCCAAAATTTAAAAAAATTTTCAACACTAAAGCACAAAAAAAAAATTTTAAAACAACCTCCACCTTTCCATGCCTTTTTTTGGGTATTCTAAATTTTTCTTGGAACCGTATATACACAGTTTCACCAAAACTGTCCGGGGCGAATGTTCCCTGTACATTTTGTATACTCTGTTTTTATTGGCTTTCATGCTGGGGTTTTGCCCCTTTTTCCAAAAGCCACCACTAAGGTGATTTAAATAACTTCATAAAGTCTTTTCATGACTTATAAAGGGAACGGGTGGTTTTTCAATAAATTGAAAAAATTCAGATGCCTTTGACATTCACAGCAAGCGAAAGAGGCTTTTGCCCTTTTACATCCCCCTTTTTTGGGGATTTTTTTTGGCGGGTGCTATTGAGGGCACACCTTTGGATCCATTTTTGGGAAGGGGCATCGCCCACCAAATAAGTAGGGGGGAAAATTGCGTTCTATATTTTCCAGGCTAAAAGAAAATTCCAAAGTTAAAAAAATTCCCTTCTGCAAAGTTTTCTCTTTTTCACAAAAAAGAACAAGACTTAAAGCAATTTTCAATTTTTTCGAGCCCACTTGCTGTTCACCAAGAACAAGATTTTCAGCAATTAAAAATTTAAATTTCAGACTTTTGCTGTTCCCCAAAAAAAAGAACAAGACTTCGCAACTTACAATTTTTTTTCAGAACCTTCCCTGGTTAAAATTTTTTTTGGGGGCAAAAAAATTTAAAAAAACCACAGTTGTAAAAATTTTCTAATTTACCACCGCCTGAGGCTTACAAAAAATTTAAAGCACGGACCTTAAACTTTACGAAAGGTTCTCCAACATGGATTTAGTGTTTTGAATTCCACAGTAGCTCAGTAACATTTTCTTCAAAACATATCACCCAATCTTCATCATTTTCCCTGCGCATGGCGTTGGCAATCAGGGCCCCCCATTTGTTTTCTATCCCTTTTTGCTTCAAGTACATCTTCCCCCCCTCTCTGTCCTCACCACTTACAAAAAAAAAAAAAAGTTCCAAAAATTAATAATTTTTCCCCCGGGGTTCCTGGTGCCCCAAACTGCGTTCGCCCCAAAATTTTTTCCTCCCGGGGTTCCCTGGTGCTCTTTTTCCCCTTTTCCCTTTCCCGTTGTGCCCAGGTGTTTTTAATTTTTCCCCTTCCTCATAAAATAAACCTAAAAATTTGTTCTTGTCTTTCCAAATTCTTTTTTAAATTAAATGATTTATTTTTTGTCTGCCAATCAAAAAATTGTCCCCTTTTTGTTTTCTCTGCCTTCCAGGGAAAAATTCTAAAATTCTTTTTTGGGAAATTCATTTCAGTTCCCCTAAAATCTCGTTTGGCTTTGCTTGTTGACTGTCCATGCTCACAAACGGGGAACATTCGATTCGGTTTTGTGCAAAACCTTTTGCGTGCAAGTTCTGTAGTGGTAAATTTCCCCCTTTCCCAACCCCCTTGATACCATTTAACCCCTTGTGGTTTGCAATAACTGGGGAAAAACGTTTTTAACCAGGGGAAAAAAAAAAAAAAAAATGGAAAAAAAGGAAAGAATGAAAAAAAGGGTTTTTGAACTTTCATTTTTATGTCACAAGATACTCCCGGGCAAGGGAAAGAAAGGTTTGTTTTTTTCTTACATGTAAACAAAAAGTACTACCTGTCAATGAAAGAAAGGTATGAACATTCTTTACATGTCACAAGAGTTTTCCCCGGGTCAATAAAAAGAAAGGTATAAACATTCATTAAAAGCCAAAAAGAGTACTCCTACCCAATTGAAAAGGTTTAGAACATTCATTACAGGCAAAAGAGTACAACCGGGCCCCAAGAGAGAAATCTGAGAAAACCACACGGGACAAGATAAACCCAAAAATTTTAAGCAGCAGAATTCTGCAATCTGTGTGATGGGTTTTTCCAAAGGGGCCCCGGGGGGAAAAACAAAGAGTGGTGGTGGAAAAAGGATTATTTCCCAAGGGCCAGAAGCACAGAATTAGTTTTAAACAGCAGTGAAACTCCAAAAAAACAAACAAAAAACACAAAAAAAAAAAACATGCCCCTAAAACCAAAACTGGGAAAAACCTGGTCACATTTTTAAAAAAAAAAAGGGCTAACAAATGAAACAAAAAAAAAGCCAGTTCTGGTGCTTACTGGAAGAAAAACAAATCAGTCATGTGATAAAACTTTTTGGGGTAAAAATTTCCCCCTTTTTCTTAGAACAGCAAACAACCTTTTTTAAGTCTAATAAAAAGCAAAAATATTTATAAGTCTAATACACAAAGCCGCGCCAAATTTTATATTACCACTTAGGCCCCATGGGATTTTTAAGGCCCTTTTTTTTGTGCTTCAATCACGAAAGGGCTAGAAGGGGGTACAGTCCCAAACAGTACACACGACAAAAAATTATACAATTTAAAAATTTAATAAAGTAAAGGGCATAAAATGAAAATACAAAGCAATGATTAAAAAACTTTTACCAAAAGCACAAAAACAAGAGAAAGTTTAGAGTTAATTCACATCAGGAAAGCAAAAAGTAAAGGCTTTCTATTCTTTAACAGTGGATTTAACCCTTCATGTTCTTACAATTCAAAACTTTAAAAAAAACTTTCATCTTGCGCTGAAAGGGTGCTGGAATTTTTTTCTTATTCAAAAGATTTAAACTGCAGAAAAAAGATAGAAAAAACAGTGCGGGGTTTTGGGGTTTTTTAAACAGCATTAAAAACGTGTAGGGGGAGAGGGATTGCATGCATAAAAAAAAAGTGGGTAGGGGAGGGGCTGGGCATGCAAAACCAAAAGTGCTTGGGTGAGGGAAAGACAAAGCATAAAAACCGTGCTAGGGTTGAGGGGTTGACATGCATAACAACAGTGGTTGGGTTGAGGGATTGACATTCCAAAAAACAACAGTGGGTAGGGGGAGAGGGGCTGAAAATGCATAAAAAAACCCGTGTAGGGTAGGGGATTTTACATGCATAACAAAAGGCTAGGGTTAGAGGGATTGACATGGGATAAAAAACAGTCTAGGGTAAAAGGGTTTTTGCATTTTTAAAAAACAGTGCTAGGGGAAGGGGTTTTTCTGCATTTTTTAAAAAGTTTCAAAGGGGAGAGGGTTTTACATGTATAACAACTTGCAAGGGTAGGGTTTTACATTCATAACAACGTGTTTGGGTAAGGGGGTTGACCCGCATTTTAAAAAAATGCGGGGTTAAAAGGGGGGTTGACATTTCATAAAAAAAACAGGCTAGGGTAAGGGATTGACATGCATTAAAAACGGCTAGGGTTTGAGGGATTGACAAGCCTAAACCCAAAAGTGCTAGGGTGGGGGTTGACAAGCATAACAAAAAAGGGGTGGGTAGAGGGGGGGTTTACATGCATAACAACAGTTTCTAGGTAAAAGGGATTGACATGCCCTTTAAAAAAAGTTGGGTAGGGGAGAAAGGGGTTTTACATGTTAAAAAACAGTGCTAGGGGTTTGAGGGTTTTTCATCAAACAACGTGCAGGGGAGAGGGACTGCAAAGTTTAAAAACAGTGCTAGGGGGAGGGGTTTGACATTTCAAAACAAATTTCAAAGGGGAGAGGGGGTTGACATGTATAAAAAACAGTGCTAGGGGAGAGGGGGTTGACATGTAACAACGTGCTAGGGTAGAGGGACCCGACATGAAAAAAAACGTTCTAGGGTTTTGAGGGGTTTTCATGCATGGGCAGTGCTAGGGGAGAAAGGGGTTTTAAAGCAAACCAAAAAGTGCTAGGGTTGAGGGGTTGAAATGCAAAAAAACAGTGCTAGGGTAGAGGGGTTTACCCTGTATAACAACGTTTCTTGGGGAGAGGGGTTTTACTGCATAACAAAAGTGCTAGGGTTTTGGGGATTGAATTATAACAACTTTCTAGGGTAGAGGGATTGACATGCATAACAAAAGTGCTAGGGGAAGGGGGGTTTACATGATAACAACAGTGCTAGGGTAGAGGGATTGAAGAAAAACCCCCAGTGCTAGGGGAGAGGGATTTACATTCAAAACAACAGTGGGTGGTAGAGGGATTGGACTGCATAACAACAGTGCAGGGTAGAGGGTTTTTCATGATAACAACAGTGCTAGGGTAAGGGGTTGACATGCATAAAAAAAAAGGGGTTGGGGTTTGAGGGGGTTGACTGCAAAAAAACAACGTGTAGGGTAGAGGGGTTGCATGATAACAACCCGTGCGGTAGAGGGATTGAAAATGCAAAACAACGTGGGAGGGTTAAAAGGGGGGTTTACATGTTTAACCAGTGCAGGGTTAGGGGGTTTACATTTCATAACAAAAGTGCTAGGTAAAAGGGAAATTTACATGCATAACACCCCCCTAGGGTAGAGGGGTTGGGCATGCATTTAAAACAGTACTAGATAGAGGGGTTGACTTTCAAAACAACAGGTGGGGAAGGGGTTTTAAATGCATAACAAAAAGGGGCTAGGGTAAAGGGGTTGGGCATGCTTTTAAAAACAGTGGGGTTGGGTTTTTGGGAATTTTCAACATAAACCCAAAATGCTAGAGTAGAGGGGATTTGGGCATGCATTTAAAAGCAGTGCTAAGGGAGGGGGAATTTACAAGCTTTTTTTTTTCTCCATTTAAATTTTACACCAAGTTTAAAATTCCCTTTGTGATAAACCCCTTCCTTTTTAAACCCTTTTCGTAAGTTAAACCCGGGGATGATCTAAAGAATTTTTTATTTAGAATTTTTTGTGTCTCATTTATGTTGCTTACAGTCCAACCAACTATTAACTCCCCTCGGGACGACGGGAAACCCATAGCGGTCGTAATGAAAGGCACGGTTTGGGACGACGGAACGTTTTGCGGTTTTTGGGTAATTAAAAAATTTTTGACGCTCCCCCCTTTGACCTTGCCCCACTTACCAAACCACACTGGTCCTGCAAAGTGTCAAGGGGGGAAAGTTGCTTTGTTTAGATTCCGAAACCATTCCCCCGTCCGGAAACGATTGACTTTTGGGACCCCACGAATGGTAATCTGCATTCGTTTTCGGAAAAAAGGGGTTTGCTGGCGATACGGTTTTAAAGAACAAAGTAGATCGGGGGAAAAGGGGGTTTTTACTGCTGCGAAGTGATTGAAGTGCTTCAAACTGAAAGGGTTGGACTTTTGGGAGTATGAAAAAGATAATGTTTAAAGTGAAAAAGTGTTTGGGAAGGGGCCCGCAACAAAGGTAAAGACAGTGACCCAAATTTCAGACGACAGGTGAAGTGGGAGGGAGGTGGGCCCACACGTTACGAGGGGCGAGGGAGTAGCGAGCCAAGCACAGTGTTGCAAAAAGTGTGATGGAGGTTTCTTTCCCCCTTTCCTTTGGGGTTTACGGCACGTAATTTTTTTTTCTCCCACTTTGGGCCCCTTTCTCTGGGTTTTGGGGCCCGCATGTCTCATTTTTTGGGGCCACCCCCATTTTCCCCCGTGTAACCAAATTTTTTAAAATTTTTTTCAAAATAATATCACTTTTTTTAAACCTTTTTGCTTTTTTTAAGGGTTTTTTGCATACACAGACCTTTTTTCCCCTTTTACTGTGTGTTCAGGAGCTGAAAAAAGTGCGTGACTGTACCATTGGGTCCCGCCACAAATTTTTGGGGGGAAATTTTTAAAAGTGGCAAAATAAGAAGAAAAATTTTAAAGGGAAGAACTTCAATAAATTTGGGATGAATTAAACCCAGCTTTTTATATTTTTAAATCTGAAAGTTTCATTTTTGTTTTCCCTTTTTGTTTTTTTATTTTTTTTGAATTTTTTTTCCCAAACCCTTTAAAATGGGCCCCTAACCCGGGGGAAAAGCAAGGGGAAAAAAAAATCTCCGAAACCCAGTGAGTTAAAGCCCATTTTACAGCTATAAAAAAAAAAATTTTACAAAAAAAAAAAACCCGAAAATTTTTTCCTTCATGTTTCTTAGGCCAAATAAACAAGTGAACCGGGAAACATTCAACAAACAGGACGGGGTCAACAATCTGGAACCCTTAATTTTAAAACATGAATAATTTAAATTTTTCCCCAAAAAAGGGAGGGATAGTAAAATTTTACTGAAAACGCCCCCAGCCTCCCCATGGGAGGAAAATTTTTCAAGTGGCACCATTCTAGTCCCCATTTGGGGATCAAAAAATTTTTCAGGGCCCTTTTTTTCTCACACTTCTAAGACAAAAAAAAAGATGAACAACCTTCTGTATGCACTGTTTGATGAAGAATTTAAATTTGGCCAAAATTTTACATCAGCATTTGGGGAAAAAACTTGACGGGTGCTTCCCTCACTTCAAGCCCCGCGTCTGACTGAAAATAAAAATTTAAACCCAAAAAAATTTATTAGCTGGGTTTAAAAACAATTTTTCAATCTCCCTTTCTTTTTCCCCCTTTTAGACAAAAATGTAATTTAAATAACAAAACAGATCCCAGAGTTTTTTTTACTTGAAAGTTCAAAAAGTGAAACAAACCAATTCCCAAAAACATTAAAAAAAATAAAAGGTGGAACTTTGTTTTTGTTTTTTTTTTTTGGTTTTTGTTCCTCAGTTGTGATTTTCATTTTTTCTTTTGTGTGGGGTGTGCTGATTGATTTGGGTTGGGGTTTGGTTGGCTGGTTTTTTGATTTTAAAAAAATTTTTCAAAAACAAAACAAAAAAAAAAATGCCCAAAAATTTTATCTGTTTGGGAAAATTTCAGAAAAAAACGGGATTTAAACAAAACTTTAAAACTTTATATTATAAATTTTTTGGTGTCAAATTTTTAGAAATTTTAGGCACCAAGTACGCGGTTTTTAAAAACAAAAGGGCATCAAGTAGTTCCCGATACAGCCACGTGACTTGAGACAAAGGGTGATTAGGGTTTAAAAATATTTTTTTATGTGTGGTGTAATTTTCCTTGCGACTTTTTAAATAAAGAAAATTTTAAAATTTAAAAAAAAAGATTTAAAGATAATGACCCAAAAACAATGTGATTTTCATGATTGGGTTTTGGCTGCATCAAAAAAATTATGTTGATGACCCAAGATGACAAAAATTTTATGTTGACTGTGATGATTTAGGCTCTGACCGCATAAATTTGAGACAAGAAAAAGAGTTCTTACCAAAGCCTGCAGGAAAAAACATTGGCTTTCCCGGATTCCCCCCACTCTTTGGGAGATAGAGCCAGGCCCTTCAGACATCTTTCCCGTTTGTTTTTCCCCCTCTCAAATGTGTTAAAACAAAACATATAAACCCAACACGTAATTTAAATTTTTTGACAGAAAGAACACTTTTTTTCCCCTATTTCAACTAAATTTTCCAAAAAAGTCTTTCCCTTTAAACCTTTTATCTTTTTTTAAAAATACCAATCTACATTTTAAACCCCTTTTATAGGGTACAGGGAAGATGCAAAAAGGGAAAAAAGGTTTGGGCCCAACCCGTTGGGCCCGAAAAAAAGGCTACATAACAAAGGGGAAAGACCAAATGAAAAAAATCATAACATCTTTAAATTTTCAAAATTCCTTTTTTAAAAAGTTTTAAGGGTTTTTAAAAAACTTTGGGTTTTTAAAAACTGTTTATGGGGAAACTTTCTCCAAAGGGCATCAAATAAGAAATTGGAAATGGGAAAGCAAAAAATGATTTCCCCCAACAACACTGGGGAAAGGGCATACCAAATGGCCTGAAATTAGACTTTTTTTAAAAATTTTTTTGATCTGGGGCCCGTCGTTTTTTTGGCTTTTCAAAACCTGGGCTCTGAGAAAAAAATGATTTTAAGAAGAATTGAGGCAGCGAGATGTTTTTTTAAACGACTACATGGGGCCCAAAAGGACAGATGAAGAAAATAATGAAAATGTCCTGGAAGAACATGAGCCACCAAAAGAAATTCTTGTAGAAGACTAAAAACCCTTGGCCATGTGGGCACGCGCAAGAAAAACAGGGTCATGGCAAAACCCTCTTTCAAAAAAAAAACAAAGGCAAAAAAGGAAAAAAAGGCCGACCCCCCAATCTCCCTACATTGAGAAAATAATCAACATCAATTTGGGCTAAATGGTTTAAGGGAAAAACAAGACGACGGCCTGGGGGGGGAAATGGTGGTGTCTAGGTGTGGGATGGGCCAAAACCGAACGCAAAGGGGGAGGCCCCGGGCAGGTTTAGACAGAGAACTTCCCAAGTGGGAAAATGACACAGAACGGGGAAAAGAAAAAAGCAAACAAGTCATCTTTAAGTCTTTAAAAAAAAAATTTTCAATTGGTAAAATTTTTCTAAAATGTAAAAAAAACACCACGGCAAATTCTCTATGTAATTTAAATTTTTAAAATCAAAATATTTAAAACTGAATATTTACAGCTTACTCAAACAGGGTCCAAAGGGCAATAAAAAAGCTGTAACAAAACAAATTCATGAAAAAAAGGGAAAAAATGGTAAATGGGAAGACCCTATAAAACAAATAGGAAAAGGGGAAAATTTTCTCTATCCACCCCACCCCCTTTCCCTCAAATAATTTGAAAAAACCGGGAAATCAGAAAAAAAAAAAACAGTTGTTCCGTGTTCTGAAAATATTCCCAAACTTTTGGGAAATCTTTTCTTTTTTTACGTTTTTAAAAGCAAAATTTCGAAAAATTTTTTTCCCGAAAAAAAAAAACTACTTTGTTTTGACATTAAAACGGGCACACATTTTTAAAAAAAAAAAAAAGTTTTCACCCGTACTGCAATGGGTGACAAAGGCTGGGGTCAAGTAACAAGAATTAACACAAGGAAAATGCGGGTTTCTGGTTTAAATACCCCATTATAAAGGTAAGGGCCAGTTCAGTTTTTTTCAAGACAGTGTCTTTAAACCCTTTAGACATTTCCATTTGCACTGCCACTGCAAAAAGGTAGAAAAGGAAATCTAAAAATCGTTATGGCATGTTCCCAAAAAAAAAAACACATTTAAAACGAAACCGGCAAGGTTTTTGAGGTTTAACTTTTAACCTTAAAAAAAGGATGACGGTAAAGTTTCCCCCATATCCAAAAAAAAAGTCGACTGCCCGGGCCCCAACCAACAAACCCCAAAAACCAGGAAAAAAACCAAAAGTTTTTTCGCGTTTTTTTCAAAACAGACAAAACAAACGCAAATTTTTGGGGGCCCCCCCGGGGGCCTTTTGAAAAACGCTCCATTTTGGGGGCCCCTTTTTACCCCCTGGGCAGGCGGCAGGGAAATTTTTAGTCCGTTTTTATTAACCTTGTTTGGTGTTTTGATTCTGTTTGTGACCTGGGGTTGCGCTTGACAAAAAGGGCCCTTTTGGGCCCAAAAAAATTTTCGCTTGTTTTGTTTGTTTTTTTGAATACCGCTTACAATTTGGGTTTTTTTGTTCTTCTGGTTCCTTTTCCCCCTTAAATTTGGAGGGCCCAAAGGGGGAAGGGGCCCGTTGGGAGGGAAAAATTTTTAATTCTTTTGGGGTAAGCCAAAGGGAAAGGCATTTTCCATCCCCCTTTCCCTTTTTGCTTTACTTTTTTCTTTCCCCCAAAAAGACAGACAGATTTCACTTTTAAAAATGGGTTAAAAATGAGGGGTGTGTGTTCAAGTCCCGAGCGTTAATTTGGTTTACCCGCCATTTTGGGAACCAATTCAAACATTTCCCCGCCTTTAGCTTTTATAAAAACCCTATTCCCCCTCATTATTCTTTCATTTTCCCCAAAAATTTTAAAAAACAAAGTAAAAGGGTTAAAGGATTTACTCACCCATTCTATCCCAAAGGGACCTCATCAAATGAAAGGGTCCCGTTGGGGGGGGGTTGGGCGTAGAACTTTCCAAATTTGGATAATTGTTCTGGGGGCAAACAAAAAATGCTGTTAAATTTTTGAGATAAAATGTTTGCGGAAAAAAAAGAAATTGGGGGTTTTTTTTAAAAATTCTATATTATCAAGGCTGAATACAGTAAGAAGTAGGAGTGGGGAAAAAACAAAGAATGATACACTGGTTTGAAAACTGCAAAGTACCTAAAATACTGTAGCTTAAGCTCTTCCGTTATCTTTTCTGACATATTTTTTTTAAGGGGGTTTAGTTTCCCAAAATATGAGGCTGGGGGAATGGGGCTGATTGTGGAATTTGTAAATGATAAAGAAGATGTCGAAATACTATTATTCTGATTTTTTTTTAAATTTAAGCATCAATTTAACAAGAGAAAATGTTTTTATGAACCCCAAAGGAAAAAAATAAATAAAGCTTTTTTCCTTTAAAATTTCAGAAAAAAAACTGAATTTTAATTTTTATGAATTTACACTGTACCTTCCACTAGGGACTAAAAAAGCCAAAAACAAAAAAACAAAAACAAAAAATTTGGCCCCACATATTCCTGTTTTCCAATTTTAATATGGGAATGTTTCAAAAATTTTTGCCTATGACAATTTTTTTTAAACACACATGTTTAAAAAGGGAAAAAACTAGGAAGCCCCCAAAAAACCAAAAATGAAAATCTACTGGTGGTAAAAGCACCTTAAAACCATGGCAGCTGGGGGCATCCAGCCCACCTCCGAAGCGGGCGCAGGCAAAGGGGTTAAAAATTGTAATACGTACAACATCTAAAGCTGAAATAATTAAACAAGCAAGTAAGGGCCCTTTTAAATGTGTGTTGCAAATAACAAGCAAAACTTGTCCCCAAAAGAAACAATTTTAACGTAGAAGCAACCAACCAAATTTGGGCCCCCCTGAGAAAAACCCCGCTTTTTATCACAAAAACTCACTCTCTCTCACTCATCACTCACTCACACACACACACACCACACACACCCCCCACACACACACACACACACAAAACACACAAAACCCCAAACACACACACACACACACAACAAAACACCAATTTTTTAAGGACCCCATGTACAATTTTCGCTTATCAAAAGTCACCAAACCCCAAAGAAGACCCAGCAAGCAGACTGCGGTAACATAATTGCTTTCACAATGAGGGCCAAACAAAAAAAAAAGCATACATCCAAAAAAAACACTTTTCCCAAAGCAAAAGCAAAAAAAATATTTAAAACCCTACCTACAAGGGAAAAAAAAATGGCGATTTATGTGCCAAGTGCCCCCATACGTTGTGGTTTTTGCACCAAAAGTCCAGTCCACTGACCACCCCCTGTCAGGTAGGCCGAAAAACAAATGCAAAAACCCGAACCCTTTTCCCTCCCCCAAAGGGTGTTCCCCGTTCTGTTCATCATTCAAATTTCCAACGTAATTCCCCAACAGGTATTAAACAAAAGTCAATGTATGGTTTCAATGTCAGTTTTTTTTTACCCATAAATATGAATTTTAACCCCATAACCGGGTGAAATGTTAATTTTTTCAAAAAAACTTAAAAGGGAAATTTAAACAGGCAAATGTTTTTTTTGTTACCCAAAAAACAATTTTTAATAAACCCCCTTTTTCATTAACTCACTCGGGGCCCACAGAACCCTTTAAACGTTCGTTTCAAAAGGGACGGTTTCGTACGACGGGGAAAAACCGGGTTGCGGTTTCGAAAAATTAAAAATTTTTCGATGCTTCCCTTGTGCCCGGGCCCTTCCAACCGAAGCTACACTGGTCACTTTTGAACATATCAAAGGGTTTTAAAATGGAAAAATTACTTCTGAGAAATTTCCCTTTCCCATGCATCGTCGGGGAAAAACTTACTTCGGGACCCCACATCAGGCTAATTTTGCATTTGTGTCAAAAATGGCCGGGCACAGGCGAGGGACGAGATTTTGGGGCAAAAATAGGTGTGATGGCGGGGGTTTTACTGCCCCGTGAAGTGAAATTTAAATGCTTCAAACTGAAAATTGGACATCGAGGGGAAAAGATGAAGATAAAAGGGCCAAAAAGGGATCAACTGATGGAACTCCAGGGAAGGAAAAAGGTTTCTGACAGTGACCCGTTTAGACGAAAAAAAGGGGAAGTGGGAAAAAGGGGGTTTGGGGGTTCCCCGCCGTAAAAACGGTAGAGGGCCCGTTTGTGAGTCATAGTCTTAAAAAAGATTTCTTTGGGCTTTCGTATGCATGCTGGACGAAGAATTTTTGTTTTTCTCCCCCTTTTTCCCCCCGTTCTCTGGCTTTTTTTGGTCGCAGGGCCCCCGCTTTAGGCCAGTTCCCCCCTTTTAAATTTTTTTTTAAACAGTTTTTTGACAGAAAAAACTTTTTAAAATTTTAGTGTCCCTAAACAGATATGCAAAAAGAGAACCGAGGGGGCAAGCAGAATTTAGCACTTTTCCCGCCCACTGCCCCCAAAACCCCCGCGGTTTGGAAGAACTATAGGAAAGTGCCAAGGGGTTTAGTGACCGGCAGCAGGGGTTTCCCCCGGGGGTTCAACTGCGGCAAACCCCCAAATGGGAAAAAAATTTTTGGGGGTTTCCCTCTGTGACAAAAATATGGGTAGCCCAACAAAACCAATTTTTTGCTTCCAAAAATATCACTCAGTGCAGAACAAAACTTATTATTAGGAAAAAAGTGCAAAGGGACTGAAGCATCCAGTGTGCTCCTTTTTTTCCAAATTCCCCTGTGTAACAATTTATAACATTTATTCATATAATGTCACTAATAATCTTTTTTTTTTTTACCCCGAGCAAAGTCTACCTTATTCACATTATTTTGTGCATACAAAGACCTTCTCACATTTGACTGTGTGTTCATGGAGCTGATCAAAGTGTGTGACTGTACGGTGATCCTGACCACCGTATATTCAACAAGGCACACGAAGAAGAAATATTCATGGAAGAACTTCAATATTTTGGCATGAACTAACCCAGCATGTAAATATTCAGATCTGAAAGTTTCATTTTGTTCCTTTATGTTTTGTATTTTTAACATTTTTTCCTAACCCTTCAAAATGGGCCGTCCCTGGGGAAACGCAAGGGGAAAAACTCTCCATCCCGAGTGAGTTAAACTTTCTATTTATAATGAAAACTACAAGAATTACCAACTTATATAAGTTTGCTAAAACAGTTTCAACAAATTCCATACTACATGCATGCATGCATTAAAAAAGACAACCACACATAAGAATGCTTATTGTTATTTAACCCTTAAAACACCAACTTCCCTAGGTCACTGCAGAGCTGTACTATAGGCCCTGCTTGGCTACTGCACACTGCTTTGCCAGAATTCTCAGCAAACTACAATAAAACTTCAAATGATGTCACCAAAATTATATTTCAGGAATAACTGCCTTGATGCAGATAATTCTTCTTGCATTATATGCAGCTATGTAGTCGACAATTGTCACTCTTGGTACAAAAAGTTTTAGATGATCTTTCGAGCTTCAAGATTTCATGAGACAGAAAACGTTAGGACCTAATCAGAAAACACACAAAGTCAGAACAAGACTGAAGCAGCTGAAATGTGGTTTCTAAGAAGAATGTTAATAGTGCCATGCACAGCAAAGAAAACAAACGAGACAGCCTTGAAGGAGGCAGACACAAGAAGAACGTTAATGAAGAAGATTAGGAAAAGACAAGCAACATTTACAGGACATTTTACAAGACAAGAGAAATTAGACCACCTAGTAACAACAGGAAAGATGGGGGGAAAAAAGAGCACCAGGTAGACCCAAGGAGAAAATATTCGACAGACTTGCGCAGTGGATGAAGACAGACAGGGTGGGAGAAGTACTTGCAGCGACAAAGCATAAATTTGTAAGGAGGGCCATGATCGCCAACGCCATGCAGGAGGGCACATTGTTATTGTTATTGTTAATTAAAGCCCAGCCGACTGCATAGAGCCATATCAGGGCTGTAACCGCTTCAAAACATACAAAACTTCAATAGGATAAAAAAAAAGAAAACTATGTACACATATCAATGTATTCACACACATAATCAAAGGACATGCCCCTGGCATTAACCACAGCATCTGCTGAAATTAACTGTATAG
>JAPXFY010002928.1:0-7500 GCA_030674185.1 Monoplex corrugatus
AAAGTTTCTCTGGCTTATATACATTGGGCAGTTTGGGGCCCAGAAAAGGAAGGCATGGAAAGCACTGGAGAAAAGATAAATATGCTGTTCCTAACTTGTCAATGGAAAATGCTGAGGCAATGTATATATATGTTTGAGAATGTTTTTCTTAGTGTGTTATGACTTTGCTGCTGTTTTGCTGATGAATGAATTGGATCTTCAGTTCCTTGTAATATCGTGTCCTTCTGAGTCAGATGTGAGCTTATGTCAGAGAGATAAAAAATTGTACTTCTTTCTCTTATTTTGCATTGAAGGCTTGTGACTATGGGAAAGTAGGGATATCTGCTTCATGCTGGCTATCTATGGATGATGGGATCACGCTGGATGTCTATGAATGATGCAAACCATGCTGGATATCTATGAATGATGCAGATTATGCTGGATATCTGTGGATGATGGGATTATGCTGGATGTCTATGAATGATGCAGATCATGCTGGATATCTATGGATGATGGGATCACACTGGATGTCTTTTGAATGATGCAAACCATGCTCGACATCTATTAATGATGCAGATTATGCTGGATATCTATGGATGATGGGATTATGCTGGATGTCTATGAATGATGCATATCATGCTGGATATCTATGGATGATGGGATCACACTGGATGTCTATGAATGATGCAGATCATGCTGGATATCTATGAATGATGCAGATCATGCTGGATATCTATGAATGATGCAGATCATGTTGGATATCTATAAATGATGCAGATCATGCTGGATATCTATGAATGATGCAGTTTATGCTGGATATCTATGGATGATGCATATTATGCTGGATATCTATGAATGATGCATATCATGCTGGACATCTATGAATGATGCAGATTATGCTGGATATCTATGGATGATGCAGATCATACTGGATATCTATGGATGATGGCATCACGATGGATATCTATGGATGATGAAATCATGCTGAATATCTATGGATAATGGATCATACTGGTTATCTATCATCATCATCATCGAGTGCCTTGCCACATGGCGGTGGCGATTATGACCTTCCATCTGTTTTTATCCCTTGTTGCCTTAAGCACCTCTTCCACCCTCTTTATCTTCAGACAGTCTGCAAGTCCGTCCAATATCTTCTCCCTTGGTCTACCTGGTGCTCTCTTTCCCTCCAGCTTTCCTGTTGTGACCAGGTGCTCCAATTCCCCTTTCCTCATAAAATGGCCTATAAATGTTGCTTGTCTTTTCCTAATCTTCCTTATCAATGATCTTGTGTCTGCCTCAATCAAAACTGTCTCGTTTGTTTTCTTTGCTGTCTATGGAACTCTCAACATTCTTCTTAGAAACCACATCTCGGCTGCCTCAGTCTTGTTCTGGTTTTACTTGTTGACTGTCCATGCTTCACAACCGTATAACATTATCGGTTCTATATAACATCCAAGAACTCTCTTCCTGATGTTTATTGACAGGAATTTGTTGGTAAGAATACTTTTCATCTTCTTGAATGCTGTTTTGGCTTGGCCAATTCTGCTGGCTATTTCTGATGTGCAACAGCCGTCTGGTGAAATGATCGTTCCCAGGTATTTAAACTTATCAACCTGTCTCAAGGTTGTGCCGTTTGCTGTTGTTTTGCATGACAGGATTTCATGTTTTTTACTGGTCACCATGACTTCAGTCTTCTTGCTGTTTAGCTCCAACCCCTTACCTTTGCTTTCTATTTCTAGTATATTCACAAGGTTTTGTAGGTCTCTCATTTTCTGCAAGTAGCACGGTGTCATGAATGTTGTTTACCATTTTTCCTCCAACCTTTAATCCAGGGTCTTCCTCTAGGTTTCTCATGATGTTTTCGCTGTAAAGTGAAAACAGATCTGGTGACAAAACACTACGTTGTCTGACTCCTCTTTCGATATTTTGGAAAGAACTTATATTATCATTTTCTATTTTCATCGCAGCTGTTTGTTCCCAATACATATTTCGGATTATTCGTAGATCTTTTCAATCAATATTGAGTCTTTCGAGCTGGTTGATCAATTTTTCATGTCTTACCTGATCGAAAGCCTTGGTATCATCGATAAAACATACATATAAATCCTTATTCATCTCGATTGACCTCTCAATGATAGTTCTTAGGATATATATGGCATTATAGCTCCTTTCCCTTCGACAAATCCACACCGTTCTTTATCTATTTCTCTTTTGATTCTATTCCTTGTCCTCATCATGATTATTCTTTATAAGATTTTTGTTACATGGCTCATCAAGCTGATTCGCATTCTATAGCCCCTGCCTTCTTTGGAAGTGCAATGAAAATTGATTTTGACATATCTTTTGGGATTTTTCCAATGTCATAAATTTCATTTAGGAGGACTGTTATTTTTTCAATACCAAATTCCTCCAGGGCTTCAATCATCTCTGTAGTATTACTTTGTGGTCCTGGGGCTTTTCCTGGTTTCATCTTTTTCAGTGCAGCTCTAACTTCATCTTTCATTATGGGAGGTCCTTCAACGTTCTTTCGTATAATGTGTTTTTCGTTTCTGTCATCTTCGAAAAGGTCTTTAATGTACTCTCCATCTGTCTAATATTTTGTCTTTTTCCATGATAAGCGTACCATCTTTCGATTTTAAGCAACCAGTTGATGTGCATGTATTTTTCCTGTGGACAATTTCTTCAATTTTTGTGTACATACCACTGAGGATTCGTTGTGTGTCGGTCTTCTATTTCTTTGCATTTTGTTTTGAGCCAAACTTCCTTAGCTTCATTGCACCTATTCCTGATTTCTTTATCTTCCTGTACATCTCCTCGTTTCTCTTTGCCTTCATCCGTTCCTCAATCAAGCCTAGTTTTCTTCTGTCATCCAGTTCTTTTTTCCTCTTCTAGCTAGTTTAGGGATTTCTTCACAAGTTTCATTTATCGAATTTCTCAACTGTGCCCATTGTTCCTCACTGTCACCAACGTCTTCCACAGCACTGAATTTGTTTTGAACATGTACGTAAACTTTTTGACGTGCCTCTTCATCTGTCTTTAAGAGTCCAATATCTAGTTTGATGTTGCTGGTTATCTATAGCTGATGGTATCATGCTTTCTACGTATGGATGATGGCATCACGATGGCTATCTATGGATGATGAAATCATACTGGATATTTGGATGATGACATCACAATGGGTATCAATGGATGATGGCATCACGATGGCTATCTATGGATGATGGGATCACGGGAGGGGGGTGGCATGTATATGGATGATGGATCATGATGGCTATCTATGATGATGGATCACGATGGCTATCTATGATGAGGGGTAATGATGGAGGGGGGGGATTAGGTGGATCACGATGGCTATCTATGGATGATGGGATCATGATGGCTATCTATGGATGATGGGATCACGCTGGATATCTATGGATGATGGCATCACAATGGGTATATATGGATGATGGGATCACGATGGCTATCTATGGATGATGGGATCACGATGGCTATCTATGGATGATGGGATCACGCTGGATATCTATGGATGATGGCATCACAATGGGTATATATGGATGATGAGATCATGCTGGATATCTTTTAACGATGGTATCACGTTGGATATCTATGGATAATGGATCATGCGGACTACCTAAAGATGATGAGATACAGGGCAGAGGGGGTGAGGGGGAAATAAACAGGCAGTTGTGGTGACTGGTTAGGCTGTATCTTCACACTGTGGATCGTTGTACAAAGCATGAGACAAAATGACATCGTAGTTTCCTAGTACAGTGACCACAGGATGCCGTGGATAACTGCTGGGTTTTAGTTTGACACAAACAGCTAACGATGTGAACTGAATGACGCAATGTTGAGGGTAGAGAGAAGATTAGTGAACTGACTGACGCAATTTGTAACGTCCTTCTCTGACATATTGGATGCCAAAAGTTTGCCTAGTAGACATTTCAATTTTTGGAACTTTACGCTTTTGAGAGAGGGAAAGAACAAAACAAAGCTAAAAGAGTCCCACACGATGTCAGACATACCAGGGCTGATCCAAAAATCTTATCACTTACCTCGGAAAACAGAACACACTTGAGATTTTCATTGTCTGTCAAAGTAATCTCCTCGTCTCTCTACAGAGTTTTGGCCTCCACAGCCAGAGTTAAATGCTTTTCAAAGGTCTGATTGAGATATGGTAGCAAGCTGTGACCTCACTACTTTTCTCAAGTCCTTGACTCTTGAAAAATTCTTGTCAGAAATGAAAACAGTCAGAAATCACATTGGGCTTAGTCAGAATTGCAGGGTGGGTGAGGCAGAACTCGAATGGATTGCTTTTGTAGATAGGTCACAGTGACCTTGGCTTTATGGGCACGTGCGATGCCATGTAGAAAGAGCATTTTGTTGGTATTTACTTTTGGACACCGTTTATGGATGAATTTTACAAATTTGGATAAAACAATTTCCACAAATTTCTAGCAGTAAGAGTAGACTTTTGAGGCAGAGACTTGGGAATTGAAGAAAATAGAGAAAAGTGTCTTCCAGTTTTGAAAACCAGATTTCCGCACAACTTGTATTTTTGTCATTGGCGTCCGACCACATTTAATAGTTTCATTTGTTTAGGAAGCTGTAGAATGTGATCATGTTTCTTCACCTGTGATCACGTAAAATAAACGTTTGGGGCCCTCTCTCTCAAACATTTCAATCAGTCACTTAGAGCTGTGAACACTCTGGGGTTTTCTTTTCTGCTTCTTCATCAGAACTATGAGGTATCCATCAGGCGGCCACTTTCCTCATCTGAAGATCATACACGTGATGCATTCTGCTGTGTCATGTGAAATACCACAGGTTTCACATATTTCACGAACTGATGTATGCAAATCCTCCTAAACAACTCTCTTTACAAGCTAAACACTTTGTTTGATATCTCATTTTCATGTCCACAGGTGTTCATGCCTTTTATGTTGTTTTTTCCTCATTTGAAATTATCAATCCAGCGGCAAACTGTCCTACATGACACAAACTTGTCTCAATACACAACTGTCAAATCAACATGAATTTTGGACTGCCTTCAATCTTGAACCTTGTGAAAACATTGCATCTGACTGTTGTATGCTAAGATCCATGTGTCTAACACATAGTTAGGTACGTCACATTTTAAATGACGTTATACAATTAAAATGTATATTGTATCATTATAATGTCGCAAGCCCTATATTTTATCTTAATACAAATCAAAAGTACGAAAAAAAACAAACTTTCAGAAATTGTAGTCTAACTGACAAGACTTTTGGAGTATAAGAAAAAGATATATCATAGATAACGTGGAGAACTGTCAACAATGCTTTTCAAACAAGGTTAGGATAAAAAGAACAACCCTAGAACAGTGGACAAAGGGTGTCAGTCAGTCGTCAAAAAGGAAAATGTAGCCCATTATCCTGAGCTGGGTCTTAGGAGAGTGAAGTGGAGCAGACTCCACTACCGTCTGGTCAGCTGAGTGAGTGTGGCCTCTTCAGTAATGCATAGCCCCCCAAAAGCTATTCTAAAGGCCTGTCCATCAGTGTTGCTTGCAAAGGGGTAGCATTATGTTAACAGGCAACATATGAGGGTGCTGGATGGAACCCACAGCAACATTGCCTCACCACAGATTGGAAAATCATCTCCCAGCTCTCGACGCAAAATGGTAGCCACTTCGCCAAGGACAGAGCACTGTCAATGCGCTGCATGATCCATTTGGACCATGTCATTAGTGACCTTGTTTACCAGCTGAATTTCAAGATGGGAAGATGACAAACCCAGCACATGTCCACACAGCGCGTTCCAGCCAAGTCCAGCTCAGCTACAGGACCAAGAGAGAAACAGTGGGTGTTCGTACCATCGTAAAATCGGTCAGACACGATGAAGCCAGCAGCCAAGCTGAAAGTCAAAGTTAACAAGAAACATAGTGCGGTCAATGTGGGGGCTGGCATAGGGGGAGAAGGAACTGATCGGTTATAGCATCAGACAGGATCCTCCGTCTGTTTCTCTGAGCTTCAGCAACAAGCTGTTCAAGCATACTGACGTTGGTCCAGTCTTTGATGTTTGCTATTCATCATAACTATCATCAGAGCGTACGATCATAATCCGCAAACCACCGTGGTCGTTGTGGGGTATAAGTGAATGCACTGAGGACTGGCTTCTCCATCTCTGTCTAAGTGGTTCAACAATTAGCAGGCCAGACATGCTAAGGTTGGTGGAGTCTTTAATGTCTGACGATCGGCCTTTCCTCGGTCGACCTCATCAATGACTTCCTTTTTGAGTACGCAGCAAGATGTTCTTGGACAGTGTGTCATTACGGATGACCTGACAAAACCAAGCAAGTTTGTGTTTCCTTTGTTGCCTAGTGTCATTCCTGTGAACAAGTCAGGATGCTGATCTCATTGGACACATACTTCTGTGCTCAAGGTAGGATTTCATGGACAGGTTTTTTTTTCGTGAACATAGTCTCAAATATTTCATTGTTCTGTGAAGGAGTAAGCATGGTCCAACGTTCAATGATTTTATACGTTCTGATCGTAGCGTTACTGCAGTCTTTTAGTCTGGCTATTACTGCCGTTACTGTTGAAATGAGGATGCAGAAATTCTTCTTCTCAAATGTTATCTCTGGACAAGTGATTTCTAGATCATTGAAACCCTAACAAGATAACTTTTAGATACTTAGAACTATCGACTTTTTCAATTTTCAATCTATTCTGTAATTCTGTTGACCATGACTTTGCATTTTTCTTTGCTGACTTTCAATTCATACGCTCCGGGCTGTTTCATCACACTCTTCTGCACGCCTTACAATAAAATAGTCAGAAATACATTCCTGCAACTCTATTCTGCATTCTTGACAACAAAGTAGTCGAAAACATATTCAGTGATAACAATAATAATAATAATAGTAAAGATAATAGTAATCATAATGATGATAATAATAACAATGGTGATGATGATGATGATGATGATGATAATGATGATACATGTGATGCTGCTGCTGCTACTGCTGCTGATGATGATGATGATTCCACTATATAGTGCAAATGTACATAACAGAGATTGCTCATTGAACTTATTAAACAGTATAAACAGTGTGATGTTAATGCATTAATCCAGTACAACAATTAGATACTTACACCATTACATCAATGCAGCATAAACATTACCATGTCACTACATCATTATACAATACAAATATATGGGATGCATATATACACCAATAATTCAAAGCATATATATATTTATATATATATATATATATATATCTGAGAGAGAGAGAGTGTGTGTGTGTATGTGTGTGTGTGTGTGTGTGTGTGTGTGTGTGTGTGTGTGTGTGTGTGTGTGTGTGTGTGTGTGTGTGTGTGTGTGTGTGTGTGTGTGTGTTTGTAAGCTATACCACTGCATCTAGAAAAGCCACAAATATTACTCTATGGTTTTTGAAGTTTTATTTTTCAAATGTGCTTTGAAGTGCTTTTTAAAAGTAACCAGACAACTATTTCATCTTAAAGATACTGC
>JAPXFY010002928.1:12500-24220 GCA_030674185.1 Monoplex corrugatus
GCGTTTTGTGCGTATACACACATAGGGTTTTACTCACTGGCAGATCTGCATGCCTGTTGACCTGGGACATGAGCTAGGACAAACTTCCACCTTTTACCCACCAGACGAAGGTGTCTGGGCGAACAGGACGTTCTGATTGAAAGTCCACATGTTCCCTCTTGACGACTGTGCCCATTGACTGTCTGACTGATATGATTCTACCTGTAGGACAGCAACACTGCCTGATATGATTCTACCGTGTAGGCAGCAACACTGACTGATATGATTCTACCATGTAGGACAGCAACACTGCCTGATATGATTCACCATGTAGGACAGCAACACTGTCTGATATGATTCTACCATGTAGGGCAGCAACACTGACTGATATGATTCTACCATGTAGGCAAGCAACACTGTCTGATATGATTCTACCATGTAGGACAGCAACACTGCCTGATATGATTCTACCATGTAGGGCGCACACTGACTGTATGATTCTACCATGTAGGACAGCAACACTGCCTGATATGATTCTACCATGTAGGCAAGCAACACTGTCTGATATGATTCTACCATGTAGGACAGCAACACTGCCTGATATGATTCTACCATGTAGGGCAGCAACACTGACTGATATGATTCTACCATGTAGGACAGCAACACTGTCCCTGATATGATTCTACCATGTAGGACAGCAACACAGTCTGACTGATATGATTCTACCATGTAGGACAGCAACACTGTCTGATGATATGATTCTACCATGTAGGGCAACACACTGTCTGACTGATATGATTCTACCATGTAGGGCAGCAACACTGTCTGCCTGATATGATTCTACCTGTAGGGCAGCAACACTGTCTGACTGATATGATTCTACATTGTAGGGCAGCAACACTGTCTGACTGATATGATTCTACCATGTAGGACAGCAACACTGTCTGATGATATGATTCTACCATGTAGGGCAGCAACACTGTCTGACTGATATGATTCTACCATGTAGGACAGCAACACTGTCTGCCTGATATGATTCTACCATGTAGGGCAGCAACACTGTCTGACTGATATGATTCTACCATGTAGGACAGCAACACTGTCTGATATGATTCTACCATGTAGGACAGCAACACAGTCTGACTGATATGATTCTACCATGTAGGACAGCAACACTGTCTGATGATATGATTCTACCATGTAGGGCAACAGCACTGTCTGACTGATATGTGTTCTACCATGTAGGGCAGCAACACTGTCTGCCTGATATGATTCTACGTGTAGGGCAGCAACACTGTCTGACTGATATGATTCTACCATGTAGGGCAGCAACACTGTCTGACTGATATGATTCTACCATGTAGTACAGCAACACTGTCTGATGATATGATTCTACCATGTAGGGCAGCAACACTGTCTGACTGATATGATTCTACCATGTAGGACAGCAACACTGTCTGATGATATGATTCTACCATGTAGGGCAGCAACACTGTCTGACTGATATGATTCTACCATGTAGGACAGCAACACTGCCTGCCTGATATGATTCTACCGTGTAGGGCAGCAACACTGTCTGACATATGATTCTACCATGCAAGACAGCAACACTGTCTGACTGATAGGATTCTACCATGTAGGACAGCAACACTGTCTGCCTGATATGATTCTACCATGTAGGGCAGCAACACTGTCTGACTGATATGATTCTACCATGTAGGGCAGCAACACTGTCTGCCTGATATGATCCTACCGTATACCATGTATGGCAGCACCACTGTCTGCCTGATATGATTCTACCATGTAGGGCAGCAAACTGACTGATATGATTCTACCATGTAGGGCAGCAATACTGTCTGACTGATATGATTCTACCATGTAGGGCAGCAACACTGTCTGACTGATATGATTCTACCATGTAGGGCAGCAACACTCTCTGCCTGATATGATCCTACCATGTATGGCAGCTACGTACGGTACACAGGTCAATGAGCGGATGGACATGCCCTGGTTCCTACGTACCCGACCCCTAGCCATGGATAAATAGCACAACTGCCTTGTGGTTGTCTCGGGAGAGACAAAGGCTAATGGAGTAAACCCTGACAGAAATTCATCTGCACTGCTGCGTGGGTAATCATGGGAACGACAAAGGCTACTGGAAAATCTATACAAAATTCGAAGGAAGGCAACAGGAAATTTCCATTGGATCATCCAAAATGAAACACGGCCAGACACAATAGAAATGTAAAGACATAAATAGGGGCTCCATAAAAAACATTCTTCGCCCGATAGGGGAAGTCATACTAAGCAGGTGACACCGATCATCATCAATTTACTGCGATCAGATTAAAAAATATTAAAAATTTCCACTTGGAATATTAGAACAATGTTCCAGAAGGGAAAACTGAAAAATGTCAAAATGGAAATGGAAAGACTGAATATCAATATTTTTGGACCAGGAGAGGTGAGATGAAAGAGAGCAGGCAAGATAACATCAGGAAAGCATATGATTATATATTCTGATGGAGGGGTAGGCATCATAATGGTCAATGACAAGGCAAAGTCTATCAATGGATACTAGGCTCTATCAGACCCTATTTTACTAGTTAGTTTGAAGTGCAAGCCATTTGATATCAATACCATCGAAGCATATGCACCAACATCCGCAAGTACGCTGAGGAAGAAATCAATAACTTTTCTGTAGAATTAGAGACAATCAAAGTTCAGTGTAAATCACAGGACATTACAATAATAATGGGAGATGTTAATACTAAAGCGAAACAAGTAAAAGTAGGTGATATAGTTGGAACTTATTGCCTTTGCACGCGGAATGAATGGGAGAGCAACTTGTTGAGTGGGCACAAGTAAGTGAATTCATAATAGGAAACACTTGATTGAGCAATCTAAGAGAAGAAAATTTACATGGATGGTGTCCAGGAGATAACACAAGAAATCAGATTGATTACATCCTGATCAATACGAGATTAAGAAATTCTTTGCTGACAGCAATAACATTACCAGGCGCCGACTGCAACAGTGACCATAATCCTGTAATGGGGAAATTTAGACTGAGATTAAAGAGAAGAAAGCAAATCAAAAATAACTTTAAACTAAGCCTTGGATTCTTAAAGACAGATGAAGCAGCACATGACAAATTTAGCATTCATGTTCAAAGCGAATTCAGTGCTCTGGAGGACATTGGGGACGGTGAGGAACAATGGAAAAATTTGAAAAAAAAAACTTGATAAATGAAAGTTGTGAAAGAAATTTTATGCTTGATGGATGAACAAAGGAAGGTAAAGGGAAATGCAAAAAGATAGATAAGAGAATAACGATCAAGTGTAATGAAGCTAAGGAAGCTTGACTAGAGACAAAGTGTAAAGAAAGAGAAGACCAGACCAAAACGAAACATAACCTAAGTTTATCTACTCTGAAGAAATTACTCACAGGAAAAAGACACGCAATCAATTGGTTGCTTAAAATCTAAAGATGGTACGATTATTATGGAAAATGACAAAATATAAGATAGATGGGAATAGTACACCTGAGACCTTTTTGACAGTGGCACAAAGGAGGAACACATCGAAAGAAATAACGTTGAAGGACTACCCATAATGAAAGATGAAGTTAGAGCAGCGTTGAAAAAAGATGAAACAGGGAAACACCCAGGACCAGTCAATATCACTACAAAAATGATTGAGGCTCTAGAGGAATTTATGACACCGGAAAATCCTTAAGGATATGTAAAAATCAATTATCATTGCTCTTCCAAAAGAAAAACTGAATACAAAATGCGAACTTCAATGCACAATCAGCTTGATGAGTCATGTGACAAAGATTCTATTGAGAATAATTATGATGAGGACGAGGAACAGAATCATACAATAATTAGCAGAAGGAAAACATGGATTTGTTGACGGAAAAAGACAGTATTAATGCTATATAAATTCTAAGAAGTTTCATAGAAAGATCAATAGTTGAATAAAAATGTATATTTTTGTCATGTTGATTATACTAATTCTTTTGCTCAGACAAGATACGAAGAATCAATCAACCAACTGAAAACACTGAATATTGTTGGAAAAGAGCTAAGAATGATAAGGGATATGTACTGAGAATAAACTGCAGCTATGAGAGCACAAAATAATATCAGCTCTTTTCAAAACATCAAAAGAGGGGTTAGACAGGGATGCGTTTTGTCATCAGATTTATTTTCACTCTGCAGCGAAACCATCATGAGAAACCTAGAAGAATGCATTAGGATAACAGTTGGAGGGAAAAGAATAAACAATCTCTTCACTATACAATTGCAGGAAAATTAAAAAAATACAACATTTTGGGAAATATGATAGAAATAGAAAGCAAAAATAAAGTGTTGGCAATAAATAATAGAAATACCGAAGTTGTGGTGATCAGTAAAACAGAAATCCCCTCATGCAAAATAACAGCAAATGTCACAACATTGAGACGAGTTGATAAGTTTAAATGTCTGGGAACGGTAATTTGACCAGATGGCAGATGCACATTAGAAAATTCAACAGAATTGGCCAAGCTAAACAGCATTCAAGAAAATGAAAAGCTTTTTTACCAACAAAAGCCTCTCAGTTACCATCAGGAAGAGAGTTCTTCAATGTTATGTAGAACTAATACTGTTATATGTATGCGAAGCTTGGACAATGAACAAACAAAGGCAGAACAAGATTGAGGCAGCTGAAATGTGGTTTTAAGAAGAATGTTAAGAGTTCCGTGGACAGCAAAGAAAACAAACTAGACAGTCTTGAAAGAAGCAAACACAAAAAGAACATGAACGAAGAAGATTACGAAAATACAAACAGCATTTGTTGGACATTTTATAAGGCAAGAGAAATTAGAGCACCTATTCACAACATGAAAACTGTAGGGAAAAGAGCACAAGGTAGACCCAGGGAGAAAATATTGGAGTATCTTGCAGAGTGGAATAAGACAGAGTGGATGGGAGATGTACTTGCAGCGACAAAGGATAGATTCGCATGGAGGGCAGAGGTCACCAATGCCATGCGGCTGGGCACATGATGATGGTAATGAAGTTATCATCATGGCACTCTAATTAATGTGGCCAAAGATAGGGACAGAGAAAGAGGAGAAAGAGTTCACTGAAATTATCATCATGGAACTCTAACTAAAGTGGTCAAGGATAATAGGGACAGAGTAAGAGGAGAAAGAGTTCACTTAAGTTATCAGCATGGCATTCTAACTAAAGTGGTCAAGGATAGGGACAGAGTAAGAGGGAAAGAGTTCACTAAGTTGGAATGATACTTTAAGCGCAGTGCTGTTAGTTTTCTTATCTATCGTTCTTAGGTATTGTTTTCTAATTTGTCTTGCCATGTGTTACTGTTGTTGATAAAAACTGACTTGGTTTTGTCATTATGTCAATTCCTCTTTTTGGGACTCGACCAGATGTGCTGTGGTGTCTGAGTAGTGCTTGGGTAGGTTTAGATCTTGGCATGGTTTGACACGCACACAGGATACCAGGTGTCAGGGCTGGTTTATGGAAACATGAAAACACCAGCATGCAAGCAGTGACAAGTTTGAAAAAGGCTTTTAACTGATAACTTCTGTTGGAAAATAAAGCATAATTATCATTATTCCCTCTCTCGGTCTGTCTGTCTGTCTCTCATTCTCTCTCTCTCTCTCTCTCTCTATATATATATATATATATATATATCTCTCTATCTGTCTGTCTCTCTCTCTCTCTCTCTGTCTGTGTGTCTCTCTTTCTCTATCTGTCTGTCTGTCTGTCTGTCTCTCTTTCTTTCTTTCTCTGTCTGTCTGTCTCTCTTTCTCTGTCTCTGTCTCTTTCTCTGTCTGTCTTTCTGTGTCTCTCCATCTTTCTGTCTCTGTCTGTCAGTCTGTCTGTCTCTTTTGTCTGTCTCTCTTGTTTCTTTCTCTGTCTGTCTCTCTGTGTCTGTCTCTCTTTTCTGTCTGTTGCTTGTCTCTCTTCTCTGTCTGTCTGTTGCTCTCTTCTCTCTGTCTCTCTCTCGCTCTCTCTCTGTCTCTGTCTGTCTCTCTCAAAGTAGATAGTAGATAAGACAGGAATTTTTAAATAGTTCCAAGGTCTTTCCATTATGCTGGTGATTGGCTAGCATTAAAACTATGCTGGGATTCAAGCCATTTCAAAATTTTTCTTTCTTTTGATTTCCTCTGCTTTTCTGCGACAACGTTGAGGGTATATACGAAAGGATTAAGAGCAGAGTTTATAGGCAGTATAAAAATGGCCAGTGCTACATTTACTTCTCCAGAAACAGGAATATCAGCTGAAACCAATATTCCACACAGTCCAATGGGAAACCAGCATAGGAAATCTGTTACAGCTACACTGATCAACCGTCGCGCTATGGTCATGTCTTTTGATAGTTTTGTTGTACTGGTCGTCAAGGAATTCTTCTTCACTGAGCAGTAAATTGAAGCTTGTCCTGCTGAGATCAACAAAAACAACACAAAATTAAGGATGATCATTATGCTGAAGGAATATTCCTGTCCTTTGAATTGACGTCTAGTGACTGGCAGAGGAATACAAATACCAGTCTGGCTGTAAAAGTCCCAGTGCGATGTCACTGGAAGTAAAGGCACGAAGGCAAGAATCCAAGCAATCAAGCTAGTCAACAGACAAGCCACTGCTGCTGATGTTCTGTCAAATCGTAAAGAGCTGAATGGAAAGCCAATAACAATAAAACGATCAAGCGTGATGAGCCCGATAATTAGAGCTGATGCCTCACTGGAGAACAGAGACAGAAATCCTGCCATCTTACAGGCCACACTGCTTTTCCATGTGTCATCAAAATGGAGATATCTACCACGGAACACTTCATCAGCCACGCCAATTATAGCAATGTAAACCCCCATCAGAAAATCAGCCAAGGTCAGGGTGGTGACAAAAACACTGAAACCACTGGAAGATGTCATCTTTCGTGAAGACAAACGTAGAATGAAACAGAAGACGTTTCCAATTATTGACAGGCTGCTAATCAGCCAGAGAAACACTCGGTACATTTGAGACTGCAACAAATCCTTACATGAAGAAACCTCATCCTTGGGGGCATTGCAAACGATGTCATCTGGACCGTCTGGAAGTATTTCCTTGCAGCATAATTTATAGTTCTGTGTTGATAAGATGTGCAGACTAAAGAGACCTCTGAACACATTATTTGAAAACGTTTTGATAGGACTACCATCCATGTACAATTCAGTCAACTGTGGTGTGAACTGAAAGCCATCAGAGCTGAACGTGTGAATGGCAGTAAATGTCAAATTCAGTTTCTTCAAACGCAAAAATTTTGACAAGGTTTTGGTATCAAACACTGTTAGCGTGGTGTGTGACAAATCTATCATTTCTAGCATACTTTGGTGGACGACAGATAAAGAGTGAAAATAGAGTGAGATGAGAGGGTTTTTTGATAAGGACAGTGTTTGTAGACTGTTCAGACGAACAAAGTGAATCATGTTGACATGCTGCAGCCTGTTGCCTGTGAGGTCCAGAAACCTCAGATTGAACCACGTCATGTTAGGCAGAAAGCTTAAGGAACAATTGACAACTATTAAATGAATAAGGTATACATGACTACTCAGATCAGACAGATTTATTTCTGAACCAGTGGCATCCAAGGAACGGAGCTGTGTGAAGAGTGAAGCAGAGAAAGACTGAAGACACAAAATGAATGACCTTGACACAGACATCCTGTTGGACAGGATATGCTACATGCTAATTCATCATCATGCATTGGGCAGTGAGGCCAGCCATCACACACGTAATTGCCATGGACACATATTGTAGAAGATCTGCATTGAAAGAATCCAGGACACATAACATCCTCACAACCTTCTTCATCCTCATGGCCAATACAGTCGTACATTCCATTGCATCGAGTGTAAACAGGCAGGCAGTCATTGAACTTCCCGGGACAGCGATAATGAGTGTCAGGACATGTCTCATTCACATTCATTGATGTTGATGTGAAATTGTTGTTGCCATCAAAATTGATGATAGCAGGAGATGGAAAATATTGTTGCCATTTATAATCTATAGAATCATCGCAGTTCTTTTCATCTGATTCATCTGGACATTGAGACAATTGGTCACATACGTGATCATAGGACACACACTGACCACTGGCACAAGTGAACGTGTTGACACAAGGAGGATGTTTACAAAAGGACTCATCGCTGTTATCCTGGCAATCAGGTGTAAAGTCACATACTAGGGTGTATGATAACGTAGTGACCCCATCATGACATGTAAATGTCTGGACTAAAGTAGCGTGCTTGTCCTTAGATTCAGGGTCATATTTGTGTGATGAATTCCATGCAAACGTACAGGTAGACCTGTACCCTTCACCACACACGTTGAATGGGTCAGCCCCACACAGAAGAAAGGCATGTGTCATATGACCACCAGGACATATCGTCAGGGATAGTTGTGTGTACAACAATACCTCTGTGTTGATCAGTGATACTTGTATTGAATCATAATGCTTCACTTCTCTCTTCCCCTGAATTCACACACAGCCCCATACATTCCTAGTAAGTTCTCTCGACAATCCCGTAAGTAAAAATGGTTGCTTTGTATGATACATGCTTTTTCTTGAACCTTGAATGGCAACTCCCTTGTTAAAGTAACAGAATGATAAAGGACAGTTCTGTCCTGGTCAATAATATTGTGCCTATACATATTAGGGTAAGACATATCACCGATGTACAAGCCAACTGAAACAGGTTCTGACAAAATCCAGTATCGTTTGGTCAATCGTCTGACGGCTGTAAGCCAGTCAGTGTAACATTTTGGTATGCCCAATGTGCCGCCTACAGTCCTACAATACTCCCTTGCTCTTCTGTCCGTACTTGTTTCCGATTTGTCAAACATGTGGAGGAGTCGACTGTTGACGAGTTTGTAACAATGGCCACATAACGGAACCCCACCCTGACACTCAGGACTGCTGAAGGGGCAGTGTTCTGTTTCATCCTGTCCATTTTCACATTCTATCCTCAGGTTACAATCTAGGTGGTGCTGAAAACTGGAATAATAATCAACAGAACAGTTGAACTGGCCGTTTGTGAGTTTTTGAGGTGGTCTGGTTTCAGGATGAAAAGAAACGAAGACTTGAAATAATCTTTCATCATATTTGCATTGAAATCGTATTAAATAAATTGCGATGGTCAACATTGTGGCCTTGAATACTTGGACTTCATAAATCCCAATTCTTTTATGTAAATGCATAAGGCGATGAAAGCGATCAGTGTCAGAGAAATATATACTGATGATTAATTTTTTGAAAATTTCAGCACTCATCATGACGATATTGCCTGTGGTAACAGGTAACCTGATATAATTGTATGATGGGACATGTGCACTCATGTTGATGTTATTGGCAATGTAACCTGAAGACTCTGATGTCATTGTGTAGAACAGGTATGATCCATTCATCCTATCACTATTACCTTTAAAAACACATGACCATGTCATAGAGAAACACACACACACACACACACACACACACACACACACACACACACACACACACACACACACACACACACACACACACACTCACACACACACACACACATTCATACACACACATTCATACACACAAAAGATATCTCAAAATATCTGAATGCTTGTTTTATATGAATGATTGTTTCTTTATTGAAGGCGCTGAAAACATGAGATAAAAATAATAAATCATTGTATGATATATTCAAGCACAGATTTAGTGCACATGGAAACATGGTTCAAATGTCGCAGTATGACGCTCTCTTGGAACTAAATGAACACAAAGAGTACCATCTGGACAAGAACATTAAATGACTTATGGGGCACAAACAAATACCGAAGAGAAACATTTTCTAGAAAACTGAAAAACTCCAAATACTTCTTATCGTATAAATCATTTTTATAACTGGATTCATTAATGGATGAATGAGTGAGTATGAAAGTGAACTGGTGAATGAATGCATACATAGAGCAGTGACTAAATTAACTGATTAATTCATACTTGAATGAATGAATAATTCATTCAATCAACGAATCTTGAATGAATAAATGACACATTCAATGAATGAATTAATATAACAATGAATATACAACTGATTCTAGAATAGAAAGGCTGAGGTAATAATACCATTTATGAGAAAGCCATCGGTATCATGGGTATTTTGTATGAGTAAGTGAAGGTTCTCCATATAAATATTGTCGGGCATGAAGCCTGGATAGTTTACTCCATCCCCTTTTCGCAATGCAGCACTTTTTCAGTGATCAACCTCATTGCTGGACTGCATTGTATTCATACTAGGAGTTGCTTCCCTGTCTTGGAGTTTCAGTTTCAGTTTCTCAAGATAACGTCTCCACACTCAAAATAAATTCCATATGCACTAACGTCACAGGTGTCATGTCATGGAGAAGATCCAGAATGATCATGGCACATGGCTTAAGCCTGCATGTAAACCCATGAGGTGGCCTCTTCCTGAGGTCCTATCTTGCCTATGGGTTTTGTATCTTATAGTAGTTGGGGTCTCATCTGGGATCTTTGAATCTCACCAAACAGATACATGTGCGTTGAACTGGCCGATTCCTAGTGAATAAGATGATGTTCCGTCATGGCCCGTGTTTCACTGTATCGTGGGCCGTATTAGATCAACATCTGTGCATAAGCGGGAAAAGCAAAACCGGAATAATACGACAGGTTTTGAGCTTGGGTATTTCCATGTAAGAAGCAGCACCAATTAGACCTTTAGAAAATGAGTGAATTTCAAGCTGACTCACATCATAGCCATCATTATTATCATTGTTTCTCTTATCGGTACCGCACCAACATTTTAAGTGTGTGTTGTGTGGCACAAAGGGAGATAATTTATTCTATGAAAAAACAATTAGATTCATCCAAACGAAGTCACATGTTTATTGGAATCTACTTATGTTGCAGTTGTAACAAAACTAATTGATACCTTATTTCTACGTTTGTATCTGGTGGTCTGTGGTCTGATAAATCACGAAAGTCGTGATTTTAATACTTGTATTATTCTTTCTTCTTGGTTTCTCTGTTGATGTTGTGTTCTAGTTGTATGTAAGTAAAACAATGGGCTGAGTGTAGAATGAAGGGGTAACATAAAGACAACCACGGCCACAAACACATTTTCTGGTATGATACCACGTAATACCATAACCATGATTCCAGCAAATGTGAACCAGCACAAAGCGCATGTGACAGCTATTTTGTGTAATAAACAGGCTGAAGAATAAAGTGATCTTTGCTTGGTATCAGTAGTAATTTGGTATTTTGGTACTCGGCAGAAGATAATAACTTGACCAGTCACAAGGAAGAAACACAAGAAAAAATTAAACACCACAATTACAACAGAGTCAATACTCTGTCGATTATTACAAACTAAACAATCAAATAACGCTACGTGACATAGGACAGACTGGCCATCAAGACTCCAGTGTGGCAGCTCAGAGAAAAGAAGTTTGGATGACAAGATAATTCCAACAACCCAGGCTACTACACATGTTGCAGGTGTTGTATGTTTATAGAAACTGATTAAAGGGAAGCACAAAATGATGATGTGATCCAGCGTGATAAACCAGACTATCAATACTGACATAACAGTGGACAGCAGCGTCAGAAAAGCTATCATTTTACAAATCACACTGTTGGTCCATTCCATTTCATAATATATATAATTTTCATAAAACAGTTCGTTTCCTATAG
>JAPXFY010002929.1:0-10000 GCA_030674185.1 Monoplex corrugatus
GTGTTTGGGGTTTTTGTGTGTGGGGTGGGTTTAATGAAATTTTTCTTTTTTAAAAATTTGGCCAAACATTGTTTTTGGGCCAATACATTTATGAATTGAAAATAATTAGCTTTACCGCAGTACGTGAAATACATTTGGATTGATACATTAATGAACAGAAAGCACTTTTATCATTTTATGTTTCAAGTAAAATTTTGGATTGATACATTTTTGAACAAAAAGGAACTCTTCCACATTGGGGGAAATACATTTGGATTGATACATTTATGAACAAATGTAACTTTACCACCTTTTTGTGAAGTACCCTGGGTTGATACATTTATGTAGAGAAAAAAAAAAATTATGACACGTGTGAAATACATTTGGGTTGATTCATTTAGAACAAAATTTAAATTTACCGGTATTGTGTGAAGTACATTTGGTCGATACATTTATAGACAGAAAGTAACTTTACCGGGATTGTGTGAAATACAATTTGGGTTGATTCATTTATGAACAGAAAGTAACTTTACCGGTATTTTTGTGAAGCATGAAACTCGCTGGATTTTTGATCCTGTGGCCATAACACATATACAGACTTCTGCCCCCTGTCACTCTGCTTCAGTTCAGCATAAGGCCTGCTTCTGTAAAAAAACAAAAACAAGCATCTGTAAGACAAAAACACAGGCATCTGTTAAACAACAAAGACTGAATCGTAAAAACAGCAAGACGGCATCTGTAAGTCAACAAGCACAGGCTCAGTAAAACAACAAAGACTGCAATATGTAAAAAACAAAGACAGGATCTGTAAGACAAAAGCACAAACATCTGTAAACAACAAAGACAGGCCCCTGTAAAACAACAAAGACAGGCATGTTAAGACAACAAAGATGGCACTGAAAAAAAAGCAGCCCTCTGTAAAATAATGAACACGGCATCTTTAGAAAAACAAAGACTGCCCCTGTAAAACAACAAAGATAGGCACAGTAAGACAACAAACACAGGCAGTGTAAAATAAAAAAAATAACCATCTGCAAGACAACAAAAAAGGATGTTAAAATAACAAAGTCAGCCCTCTACAAAACAACAAAGACAGGCATGTGTAAAACAACAAAGCAGGGATCGTGAGACAACAAAGATGGCATGTGTAAAAAAAACAAAGACAGCCATCTGTAAAACAACAAAGACAGCCATTTATAAGACAACAAAGTAGGCATGTGTAAAAAAACAAAGACAGGCATCTGTGAGACAACAAAGATAGGCATGGTAAAACAACAAAAACAGCCATCTATAAGAGAACAAAGACGGCATTTGTAAAACAACAAAGACAGCCCTCTGTAAGACAAAAAAGATAGGCATCTGTAAAAAAAACAAAGACAGGCATCTGTAAAACAACAAAGACAGGCATTTGTAAAACAACAAAGACAGGCATTTGTAAAACAACAAAGACAGGCATCTGTAAAAACAACAAAGACAGCCATCTGTAAAACAACAAAGACAGTCATCTGTAAAACAACAAAGACAGACATTTGTAAAACAATAAAACAGGCATCTGTAAAACAACAAAGACAGCCATCTAGTAAAACAACAAAGACACGCATTTTAAAAAAAAAACAAAGACAGGCATCTGTAAAACAACAAAGACAGCATCTGTAAACAACAAAGATAAGCATCTGTAAATCAACAAAGACAGGCATCTGTAAGACACCAGAACCCATGCATCTGTAAAACAATAATGACAGTATCTGGAAAACAACAAACACATGCATCTGTAAAACAACAAAGACAGGCATCTGTAAGACAACAACCACAGACATATGTAAAAACAAAAAGACAAACATATATAATACAACAAACAGAGGCATCTGTATAAAACAAACAAACACAGGCATCTGTATAAAACAACAAACACAGGTATCTGTATAAAACAACAAACACAGTATCTGTATGAAACAACAAACACAGGCATCTGTATAAAACAACAAACACAGGTATCTGTAATAAAACAACAAACACAGGTATCTGTATGAAACAACAAACACAGCATCTGTATAAAACAACAAACACATGTATCTGTATAAAACAACAAAGACATATATCGTAAAAAACAACAAAGACAGGTATCTGTATAAAAACAACAAAGACAGCATCTGTATAAAACAACAAACACAGGTATCTGTATAAAACAACAAAGACAGACATCTGTATAAAACAACAATGACAGGCATCTGTATAAAACAACAAAGACAGGCATCTGTATAAAACAACAAACACAGTATCTGTATAAAACAACAAAGACAGACATCTGTATAAACAACAAACAGCATCTGTATAAAACAACAAAGACAGAATCTGTATAAACAACAAAACAGGATCTGTATAAACAACAAAGACAGCATCTGTATAAAACAACAAAGACAGCATCTGTAAAAACAAAAAGACAGGCATCTGTATAAAACAACAAGACAGCATCTGTATAACAACAAAGACAGGCATCTGTATAAACAACAAGACAGGCATCTGTATAAAACAACAAAGACAGCATTGTATAAAACAACAAAACAGGCATCTGTATAAAACAACAAAGACAGGCATCTGTATAACAACAAAGACAGACATTGTATAAAACACAAAACAGGCATCGTATAAAACAACAAGACAGCTCTGTATAAACAACAAAGACAGCATCTGTTAAAACACAAAGACAGCATCTGTAAAAACAACAAAGACAGCATCTGTATAAACAACAAAGACGGCATCTGTATAAAACAACAAAGACACATCTGTATAAAACAACAAACAGCATCTTATAAACAACAAAACAGATCTGTAAAAAAACAACAGGCACTGATAAAACAACAAAGACAGCATTGTAAAACAACAAAAAGGCATCTGTATAAACAACAAGACAGGATCTGTAAAAACAACAAAGACAGAATTATAACAACAAAACAGCATCTGTAAAACAACAAGACAGCACTGTATAAAACAACAAGACAATCTGTAAAAACACAAAGACAGCATCTGTATAAAAAACAAGACAGCATCTGTAAAACACAAAAGGAGTTAAAACAACAAAGACAAATCTGTAAAACAAAAGCATGTTAAAACACAAGACAGATATAAAAAAAAGACAGATTTTAACAACAAGACAGCTCTTAAAAAAAAAAGAAGCACGTTAAACACAGAAGCATCGTTAAAACACAAACAGATGTAAAAAAACAAAGCATTTTAAAACCAAAGACAGCATCTGTAAAAACAACAAAGACAGCCATCTGTAAAACAACAAAGACAGTCATCTGTAAAACAACAAAGACAGACATTGTAAAACAAAAAGACAGGCATCTGTAAAACAACAAAGACAGCATCTGTAAAACAACAAAGACACGCATTTTAAAAAAAAAAACAAAGACAGGCATCTGTAAAACAACAAAGACAGCATCTGTAAACACAAAGATAAGCATCTGTAAATCAACAAAGACAGGATCTGTAAGACACCGAACCCATGCATCTGTAAAACAATAATGACAGTATCTGGAAAACAACAAACACATGCATCTGTAAAACAACAAGACAGGCATCTGTAAGACAACAACCACAGACATATGTAAAACAAAAAGACAAACATATAATACAACAAACAGAGGCATCTGTATAAAACAACAAACACAGGCTGCATCTGTAAAACAACAAAAAACAGACAATCTGTAAAATAATCAATAGTGGCAGCTGTAAAACAATCAAGACTATCAGCTGTAAGACAATAACGATTGGAAGTTGTGAAACAATCAAGACTGGCAACTGTAAAACAATCAAGACTGGCAACTGTAAGACAACAAAGATAGGCATGTGTAAAACAACAAAGATAGGAATCTGCAAGACAACAAAGATAAGCATATGTAAAACAACAAAGACAGCTGTCTATAAGACAACCAACACATGCATCTGTAAAACAACAAAGCTAGGCATCTGTAAAACAACAAAAACAGGCAGCTGTAAAACAATCAAGATTGACAGCTGTAAAACAATCAAGATTGACAGCTGTAAAACAATCAAGATTGGCAGCTGTTAAACACTCAAGATTGGCAGCTGTAAAACAACAAAGCCAGGCATCTGTAAAACAACAAAACCAGACAGCTGTTAAACAATCAAGATTGGCAGCTGTAAAACAATCAAGATTGGCAGCTGTAAAACAACAAAGCCAGGCATCTGTAAAACAACAAAACCAAGCAGCTGTAAAACAATCAAGATTGGCAGCTGTAAAACAATCAAGATTGGCAGCTGTAAAACAACAAAGCCAGGCAGCTGTAAAACAACAAAACCAGGCAGATGTTAAACAATCAAGATTGGCAGCTGTAAAAAAAACCACAATTGGCAGCTGTAAAAGAATCAAGATTGGCAGCTGTAAAACAATCGAGACTGGCATCTGTAAACATGATTATGTATATATCTGTGAACCTGCCTCTATAAAAACAAGGACCTATATGTGTAAAACAATAAGAGCAAACATCTGTAAAAACAGGGACATGTATGTGTAAAACATAAAGGACCTATATTTCTAAAATGATATGGACCTGCATCAGTAAAACATTAATGTCCAGTCTGTGTAAAAAATAAGAGCCTATATCTGTAAAAACAGGGACCTGCAGGTGTAACACAATAAGGACATCTATTTCCAAAATAGTTTAGACCTGCATCAGTAAAACATTAATGCCCTGTATTTATAAAACAATACGAGCACATATCTGTAAAACCAGGGACCTATATGTGTAAAACATTTCCTAAATAGTACAGACCTGCATCAGTAAAACCTTAATGTCCTGTATCTGTAAAATAGTCAGGTCTTGTATCTGTAAAATAACAAGGACCTGTATCTGTAAAATAATGACCTGTATGTGTAAAACAAAAAGGGACTGTACGTGTAAAACAATTAGCACCTGTGTCTGTAAAATAATAAGGACCAATATTTGTTAAACAATAAGGACTTGTATATGTAAAACAATAAAGACCTTACCTGTGAAACAAAATAAGGGACCTGTACCTGTAAAACAATAAGGACCGGTATCTGTAAGATAATAAGGACCTGTATCTGTAAAACAATCAGGACCTGTATCTGAAAACACAATAAGGTACATATGTCTGTAAAATGGTAATGATCCGTATATGTAAAACAGTATGGACCTGTGTCTGTAAAATAAAAAGGACCTGTATCTGTAAAACAATAAAGACCTTATCTTTAAAAAAACAAAAAAACAAAACAAAAACCAGTTAGGACCTGAATATGTACACCAGGTAGGACCTGAATCTGTAAAATTGTCAGGTCTTGTATATGTAAAACAATAAGGACCTGTATCTGTAAAACAATACGATACTGTATCTGTAAAAAATAGTCAGGACTTGTACCTGTAAAACAATCAGGACCTGTATCTGTAAAACAATCAGGACCTGGATCTGTAAAGCTGTAAAGACCTATACATGTAATACAATATGGAGCTTTATCTGTAAAACAATAAAGACCTGTATCTGTGAAACAATCAGGACCTATATCTGTAAAATTGTATGGACCTGTGTCTGTAAAACAATAAGGACTTTTCTGTAAAACAATAAGGACCTGTATTTGTAAAACAATAAGGACCTTTTCTGTAAAACAATAAGGACCTTTTTCTGTAAAACAATAAGGACCTTTTTTCTAGAAAACAATAAGGACCTGTGTGTGTAAAACAATAAGGACCTTTTTCTGTAAAACAATAAGGACCTTTTTCTGTAAAACAATAAGGACCTGTGTGTGTAAAACAATAAGGACCTTTTTCTGTAAAACAATAAGGACCTTTTTCTGTAAAACAATAAGGACATTTTTCTGTAAAACAATAAGGACCTTTTTCTGTAAAACAATAAGGACCTTTTTCTGTAAAACAATAAGGACCTTTCTCTGTAAAACAATAAGGACCTTTTTTTCTAGAAAACAATAAGGACCTGTGTGTATAAAACAATAAGGACCTGTGTGTGTAAAACAATAAGGACCTTTCTCTGTAAAACAATAAGGACCTTTTTCTGTAAAACAATAAGGACCTTTTTCTGTAAAACAATAAGGACCTTTTTCTGTAAAACAATAAGGACCTTTTTCTGTAAAACAATAAGGACCTGTGTGTGTAAAACAATAGGGATCTGTGTGTGTAAAACAATCAGGACCTGTGTGTGTAAAACAATAAGGACCTGTATCTGTAAAACAATAAGGGCCTGTATTTGTAACACATTAAGGACCTGTATCTGTAACACAATAAGGACCTGTATCTGTAACACAATAAGGACCTGTATCTGTAACACAATAAGGACCTGTATCTGTAACACAATAAGGACCTGTATCTGTAACACAATAAGTACCCGCATCTGTAAAACAATCAGGACCTGTATCTGTAAAACAATCAGGACCTGTATCTGTAAAACAATAAGGACCTGTATCTGTAACACAATAAGTACCCATGTCTGTAAAACAATCAGGACCTGCATCTGTAAAACAATCAGGACCTGTATATGTAAAACAATCAGGACCTGTATCTTGAAAACAATAAGGACCTATATCTGTGAAACAATAAGGACCTATATCTCTAAAACAATAAGGATGTATATCTCTAAAACAATAGGGGACTATATCTGTGAAACAATAACGATCGGTATCTGTAAAATACTAAGGACCTGTATCTGTAAAACAATCAGGACCTGTACATGTAAAACAATAAGGACATGTATCTGTGAAACAATAGAGGACCTGTATCTGTAAAGCAGTTAGAACATGTATCTGTAAAACAATAACGGCCTGCATCTGTAAAACGGTTGGGACTTGCAAGTGTAAAACAATAGGTACCTATATTTGTAAAACAATAGTGACCCGCATCTATAAAATACGTATAATGCGGATCTGTATCAGCAATGGAATAAGGACCTGCACTTGTCAAATAATAAAGATCTGTATCTGTAAAACAGGCAGGACCTGCACACGTACTACGATAAACACTCCCATGTTATATTGTTACTATAACTGTTTAAACCCCAACTGACTACACACAGCCATATTAGTGCTATAACCACCTCAAAAAGTACACAACACCTTTGACACCCTGAGGAAAAAAAACACCTAGAAAAGAAAATTAAGTACACATGTCAAGACATTCACACACCTTCTAAGAGCATGCCCCTGGCATTAGTCATGCCACATGATTTATCACACGAGGAATAAAAAAACTGAATACAGATGTAAAAACATAAAACTAAGTACACTAAAAAAACATAAAACTGGACTAAACTGCCTAAAAAGTGCTTCTGTATATCACACTTCCTCAGAGGCAAAATCACTGTTGATACTTATACCAAAATTTCCAATCCTAAAATAAAGCATGTAAGGCTCTATAGCACAGATACAGGTGAATGGACCAGTAAGGCAGAAAACGATAAGAAGAGATGACAGGAAACAAAAATGCAAGACAGAAACAAATGGAGTGAAAGAAAAGAGAAAGTTTCTAGCACAGAATTTTCAGCAGGTGAAAATAATGTTTATGCTGGTAGAGCCCCTAGCATTCCCATGGAGGAATTTGCTTCTGTAAAAGGAAAGGTCAGGACATGAACCTGTAAGACAATAAAGAGATCCATCTGTGAAGTGGCTGTGAAGTGTTACTTACCATATCTGGTAGAGTCACTGGGAGACAGTTCAATATTGGAGACACCCTCTGTTGGTCTGAAAAGATAACAATTTTAGATGACTCATTTCTTACAATGCATGGCTTAATTCAAGACATTGGTTGTCCTGTACACAAAGAGCTACCATAGTGAAAAATTCCAACATGAAATACACTTTGACTTATTGTAATCAGAATAATTTCTTTTGTTGGATAACATATGTAACAAGAACAACTGCGCCAATAAACAATAGCAGCTTGATATCACCAGTTATAAAGCTGAATTCTGTTTAAGGAAAATAAACATTGGTCCAAAGATTTAAAGCTGCTGAAACAGATGTAACATTTTACATACAGTCATTTTGATTTTCAAATAAATGAATACAACTAATTGCCACCACATAATAGCAAATATACTGAATTCACAAATAGATTGTTAACTTGAATCTCTTCATTTAGTTTGTTTGTCTGTTTAGTTTGTTTGTTTGTTGTTTTGTTTGTTGTTGTTTTTTTGTTGTTGTTTTTTTGTTAAACAACCTAAATACTGTGTATCTGTTCCATACTAAATGTTATAATTTTTCCTTTTAAAAAAATCAAGGTATACAAGACGAAAAATAATCAACACAAAAGCATGTCAAAGTTATTTATGTGGGTCATACACCTGGAAGCAAACCTTACATATGGTAAAAATGTATGTTGCGTTATCCAGTAGTTCATTGCTAACACGTGTACTGTTGCTTATTTAAAAGGAAAAGCCAAAAAGTACGCACATGGTGGGATTTGCCTCAGAAGTAGCGTCTCTTTCTGAAATAAAAGTATGATGATATATATGTATAAGTATACGTATATATGTATATGTGCATATCTATCTATCTGTCTGTCTATCTGTCTATCTGTCTATCTGTCTGTCTATCTATCTATATATATATATATATATATATATATATATATACATATATATACGGAAGACCAAATAAACACGACCTGCTTCCTTGTTTTCTGACCATAATGCCGTTGGCAAGTAGGGTATCAATAAAACCGACATAACACCAAATGATTAATAATCATGCGCTGGCTGGTTGATAGCCTGAATCAACTGACGTCTTGATACTCATCTGTCTAACCTCACCTGTCGGCGTCACTGGGTTCGGTGTTGGCCACTGCATATCTGGACACCACCATCTCTCTCCAGGCCACTCTGTCTTAACTTTTGTGGACAATTCCTTGAACATTTAGGCCACTGATGTTGGTTATGTTCTCGATGTATGAAATTGGAGGTCTGCCTTTCTTCCTTTTTGCCACTGTATTTCCTTGAAAGGTGGTTGCCATGAGATCCGTGTTCTTGTTCCGCGACACAGGGCCAGTGTATTTCAGTCTTCTCTTGTTGATGTCTGCTAGTAGTTTTATGGTGTTATCAAGCTCTTCCAAGACACTTTCATTAGTTCTTCTGTCTGTCCATTTGACACGTAGTAGTCGCTGATAAAACTACACCTCTGCTGCCTCAATTCTTTTGCGATCAGTGTTTCTCAGAGTCCAGGCTTTGCAGCCATAAATCATGACTGGCCAGATCAAACATTTTAGAAGTCTAACTTTCAGGCAATTTGGTACATTGATACTGGTCAATGTAAACATCATAACCCTAGTACTTGTCCTCGGAAAAGGCTTACCATGACCAGAAGAAAAAAGACAAAATACACTTTGCTCACTACAGTCAGTGTCATGTAAATAACTTGTTTTGAAAATGTAATAATTGCACATTGTATTGGTTCCAATTAGTCATTGTTGAAGTTGTTTCCTGAAACGCCGAATAGAAGAATTCTGTTCATAAAAGTATGTTTCCATTCTGCATTTTTGGAAATAAACCTGAGAGGCCACCTATGCCCAGTGCAACTACTGTATCTTAAAAACAAATAGTCACTTCCTCAGCAGTTGAACACACGGTAAACATAGCGCATCTTTTTAGTTCTGATCTCTGTAAGTCTTTGCTAAGTATAAATACTATGAGCGTGTGGTTTTCGAAGAGCACAGCCTACTACCCAAAGATAAAAACCCTTTATTGCATGAGACAGCAATGAATGGGACAGAGAGATTATCTCATTCTGACTGAAAATCTACAATAACCATCTAGTCTTACTGAAAATTGACAATAACCATCTATTCTGATTGAAAATTGACAATAACCATCTATTCGGACTGAAAATCAACACTAAACATCTATCATTTGATGAAGAAACAATAATTCACTGTGAAATAGAAGGCGTTGAATATTTGTTATGTATGGAAACAACACTGACACAGAGTTTTTGATTATTCAGCAAAGCTTCAAACAGGAAGCAGTGGACTTTGCATAC
>JAPXFY010002929.1:12500-24218 GCA_030674185.1 Monoplex corrugatus
ATCTTCAGATACCTGATGCTAGTCATACCATTTATGTAAAAAAAAACCCTATGTGATCAGAGAAAGATAAAAGACCAAAAATGCCACCAGAGACACATATAGCAAGTTCAAGTAACGTAATTGGGAAGCAATATGTGTGCCACTGAATGCCAAAGATCTGTCCTCTTTATGAACATAAGATCATATTTCAAAACACACTGTGAAATGTCAAACGTACTGGATATCAAAGTCGTTACATGGATGTGCATGCAGATGCGAGCTAAACTATATAAAATTTCTAGACGTTGTTGTTGTGCACTCAACTTATTGGATACGGTAATCTCTCCATGGGAAAAAGAGAACTAGTGATCTTGTCCATAAATTTTATTGCATGGTGAATGAGTGCATGCAAGATAATAAATATCTAAGCTTGAATATGCCTGCACATTATATACAAATTTGAAACGGTACTGATTTTTTAAAGATAAAATGTTAACATGGTTTTCCACCTATTGTAACATGGACTTCCACAAAATCACTTACATGTGTGTTAGCCAAACATAAAACCCAAGAAGATGCAAACAAAACAAGGTAGTGAGCTGTGTAGTATTGGTCTCAGTGCATTTTTGAAGTACGGCCAGACAACTTAAGAGTTGATTTCAATGACTTGAATCTGAGGGCCTACTTTAAAGTGGGACATCAAACAAGAGAATTTCAGTTTCTGTTTCATTTTTCTGAAGATGATATATATGTTCTTGGGAAGAGCAAGGCAAAGGCAAAAATTCGGGCAGTATGCCAACGAGTTTTTTTTTCAAAATTCTTTCTTTCTTTTGTGAGTTTTGATATAATAAAATACAATTCATGTCAGATGACATTACTGGTAGCATACAAAACTCACCTGAGAAGACCAAATCTGGGTGGCTGTCCAGAGCCAGACGATGTGGGGCCCAGGTGCAGGAAGCTGGTAGTATGAGGAGTTTCAGTAGTCAGGATCTGAAAGTGAAGCTCTCCACGACTGTTGTCTGAAGTGATGACAGGCATGCCATCTTTTTGGGAGTCAAAACTGTTGCTGAGGATTCGCATTTTACCTGGGCACAGTTGAAAATGTAAGAAGCAAGTATCTATCGAAACATGTTTTTGAAGTTTCAAGTCAATAGTCCAGTTTGCAGTAATTTGAAAAAATATCATTAATGTATTCATCCTAAGATTTTTTAAAAATGTCTAATGTATGCATGTTTTAGATTTTGCAGTTGATTAGTTCTAATTGAACATCCTTTAGGGGGAAATCAAAGGACAAGCTTCGTATCCTGGCTGCAAACCCTTAGTGCATGCACCAAAGAGAGATCATCGTGATGTATAGACATGACGGAGTGGTCAACATTGCCATGGCTATAATGCATAGTTTTTGATTTTAGCAAAGACTTGTTACTATGTCAGATGGATTAAACATAGTGATAACATTTTACAAAGTGGCAATGTAATCATTTTTGCTAAGAGCAATAGTAATTGTTTTTGTAACGTGTGAAAGCGAAATACATTTTAGTCCACTTGTACCAGGAGGTGTCAGAGTGGGATGAAGTTGGCAGTCTGCAGCTGGAGAGGAAGCCTGGCGTGGTTATTTGTGTGGGGTGTATCTGCCACTCCATCTGATCGGCGTTGCTGTTGTCTTCTTTTGATACTGAAGCCTGAGCATCTGTTGTTGAAGGCTCAAACAGCTGGTTCAGTGACTAGCATCCTGGTTCAGTGGTCGAACTTCTTGTTCCACTGTTGTCTGATGTAATGGTTGCCATTTGTTGTTCCAACCATCCCTAAACTTTCTACATTTTTAATCATGCTTGCTGTACTTCTGATGTACATGTATGTCATCTCACAGGTGGTGGTCTCTCTCTTTCAAGCAGTTTCTTTAAAGGTCAGGTCTGGCACTGGTAATTCAGAGATAGTGCAATGGTTATTTTTTTATGTGTGAAGAATAATGGTGATCTCTTTTTAAAAAGTACAATGGTGATCGGTTTAAGTACAATGGTCATTGCTTTTTGCAAAGTACAATGGTGATGGCTTTTTGCAAAGTACAACGGTGATGGCTTTTTGCAAAGAATAGCGGTGATGGCTTTTTGAAAAGTACAATGGTGATGGGTTTTTGCAAAGTAGAATGGTGGTTGCTTTTTGCAAAATACAATGGTGATCGCTTTTTGTAAAGTACAATGGTGATCGCTTTTTGCAAAGTACACTGGTTATTGGTTTTGCAAAGTACATTGCAGATACATTTCTGCAAATCGCAATAGTGATCGCTGGATAAATGCAAAAATTATCGATTTTAGCAAAGTGCATGTGGTCATAGTTTTTTGCAAAGATCAAAAATGATAGCTTTCTGAAGGAATGCAATATTGATCGCTTTTTGCGAAGTGCACTAGTGATCACTTTTTGCAAAGTTTAATGCATCTACTTTACTTATTTTTCTGGTCCACTGCGGACATACCTTGCAATGTTTCCAATATCTCATGCAAACTGTTGTGTTAAAATTACACAACTTAAACACGAAAAACGCAATCTACACACGCAAAGAAAATGCAAACTAAAGCCATTAAAGGATGGTGTGGTGTGATGTGTGAGGGGAGGAGAGTGAATTGGAGTGACATAAACGAGATATAGGAAATAGATAATAGAGTTATGTCAATTAGCAACCAAAAACGTTAACCATGCTAGCACAAACAAACACACACACACACACACACACACACACACACACACACACACACACACACACACACACACACACACACAACACACACACACACACGCACATACTCTCTCCCTCTCTCTCTCTCACTCACTCACACACACACACACACACACACACACACACACATACACACACACACACACACACGATTATTCTTCTTTTCATTTATTCACCAGTTCCTTTTCCACTGTTCATTACATATGAAATCAATTATTACAGCTTATGGGCTTCCTCAAACAAAGACGAAATGTTTCTACATGTAATCAGTGTCAGGGTGAAATGGTTCGCGTAGCAAACTGACGACTAGAAGGTCTGAGGTTCTAACACCAATTAATTTACATCATTGTTGAGGTTTTCAGCCTCAGCATGCTTCTGCTCAGAGCTGAGCATGCTATGGTCTTACTGGGAAGATTCAGGCCATACTGTATAGCTGAGTTTCATTCACTTTGTAGATATGTCAGCTTCCCTCACATCAGGGTTTTGCATCTCTCAGGCCTGATTGAAGTCATATTATATAAAGGAAGAATAGCGTACAGCTTTATCATGTAGTCTCAGTCCAAAAATAGAACTCTATAGCATCGTTATTAGCATCCTTTTTTCAAGCATCATCTTAGCATTGTGAAACAAAAAGTGCCAGCTTCTCTGGTTCTTCCTGCTTCGTTTTTATGGCGATGTTAGTTTCAGCTGATCTAGAAGTGTGTTGGAGAGCTGAAATGACTGGCATCTGGGTAGTGACAAAAAGAAAGTGCAGAAAATAGGTCATCAAAACAAAAGGGAAATTAGTATAACAAGGCGAAATTAGTGAGTAAATACATAAACAACTAAAACTAAAGAAGTAAACACTTACATATAAATAAATGAATGAATAAATTTCAAATGTCTTACACAGGACCCTGAGAGTGGCAGACGAAGACAGCGGTCTTCCAATCCCACTGTCAGCAGTGCAGGTATAGGTGGCGCTGTCTTCACACTGGACGTTTCTCATCACGTGCGTCATCAAGGTCTGGTTTGCAATGACGTCATTACTGTCTGTCTGTAGTCGAGCTACTTCTCTCCCCTGATCATCTGACTTTTGACGTGAAGACAATTCACGCACAGAGAGGCGCGCACACACACACACACACACACACACACACACACACACACACACACACATACACACACACACACACACACACACACACACATATATATATATACACACACACACACACACACACACACACACACACACACACACACACACACACACACAGAGGCAAACAAGCACGTATGCAATCATACACAAACATACACAAGTCATCATAATAAATTACGAACTGTTTGAGGAACATTACAGCTTTACTGACCACACACACACACACACACACACGCCCGCCCTCTCTCTCTCTCTCTCTCTCTCTGTCACACACACACACACACACACACACACACACACACACACACACACACACACACACACACACACAACACAACATCATCATCATCATCATCATCATCAAGTGGTGATCATGGCCCTCCATCTGTTTCTATCCCTTGTCGCCTCAAGCACCTCTTCCCCCCTCTTTGTCTTAGCCACCCTGCAAGTCCGTCCAATATTTTCTCCCCGGGTCTACCTGGTGCTCTCTTTCCCTCCAGCTTTCCTTTCATGACCAGGTGCTCCAATTCCCCTTTCTTCATAAAACGGCCTATAAATGTTGCCTGTCTTTTCCTAATATGCCTTATGGTTGATTTTCTTGTGTCCGCCCCCATCAAGACTGTCTCGTTTGTTTTCTTTGCTGTTCATGGAACTCTCAACATTATTCTTAGAAACCCCATCTCAGCTGCCTCAATCTTGTTCTGGCTTTGCGTGTTGACCATCCACTCCTCACAACCGTATAAAGTACTGGTTCTATATAGCATTCAAGTACTCTCTTCCTGATGTTAATTGATAGGCATTTGTTGGGACGAATGCTTGTCATCTTCTTGAATGCTGTTTTAGCTTGGCCGATTCTGTTGGCTATTTCTGATGTGCATCTGCCGTCTGGTGAAATGATCGTTCCCAGATATCTAAACTTATCAACCCACAACACCACACATACACACAAATACACATACATACACACACACACAATTGTACTAAAAAACACAAATACATAGGGAGAGAGAGTATCTTATTGCAATGTGCCTGGACAACAGAGATCTAAAAAATAAGTCATACCTCAGCCTTCACCAATATGTCAATATCCTTGCTGCATGCATAGACAAAGTTAAACAAAGATACACACATATACATAGTATCTATCTATCTATCTATCTATCTATCTATCTATCTATCTATCTATCTATATATTTATCTATCTATCTATCTATCTATTTATCTATCTATCTATCTACCTTTCTACCTATCTATCTACCTATCTACCTATCCATCCATCCATCTATCTATCTATCTATCTATATATCTATTATCTATCTATATACCTATCTATCTTTCTAACTCTCTATCTATTTACCTATCTATCTATCTATCTATCTATCTATCTATCTGTCTGTCTGTCTGTCTGTCTGTTTATCTATCTGTCTGTCTGTTTGAATATCTATGTAACTATTTTTGTATCTATGGATCTATGTATCTAGCTGTCTATCTAATATATCCATCTATCTATCTATGTATATATCTATCTATCTATCTACCTATTTATCTGTTTATCTCTCTATCCACATATACATATGTGGATAGAGAGATAGACAGAGGGGGGTGTGTGCGTGTATGTGTGTGCGTGCGTGTGTGTGTGTATTCATTTGATTTTAAATACATACGTTCTTAACTATTTCTGTCTAAATTACTAATATTTTTGTATTTTACTCTACCACATGGCAAACGTTGAATTTCTGTGCCCTGTGTATAGACTATGTATAAATCATGTGTCTTGAAAAGGATAAAACTGGCAATGGTGAGCAAACTTCATTATTTTTAGATATATACAAGTTTTTGTACAGTTAAAACAGTTACATCCTCTCTGATTTGATTTTTCGTAGAATTTTTTTAATGAAGCAAGATATTCTTGTCAATGGTAATGTTGATTTTTTTTTACTGAACTGAACCGAAAATTACGTATTCAAAATACTGTGTTATTGCAGAGAATAGCAAGATATACTAATGCCATGTAAAGACAATGTATTACATTTTGCAAGAAATACTAAATGCACACAGTTGGCTCATATAACCTGCAAATTAAATAAGCAGTTATGAGAGGTTGTTTCTTCACTCATTTGCATATGCATATGGTTATGTGTCAGTTTCATTTTCAGTAAACTTAAAACTGTAATGTTACAAACACAATTTTCTTGTCTTGTATGCTTGTGTATGCTGTTATCATTATTGCCATCATTGTTGCCCTAAATGCTGACATATTTAATGTTTGTGGTGTCATACAATGTGTTTCTGTTTACCAGGACGAGGTTAGGAGCAGGTGTGCCAAAAGCTCTGCATTCAAAGACAATGTCAGCAAACTGATTTTCGTAAACCTCAAGTATCCCTGGATTTGCATTCAGTAGCAGCTGGACAAAATCTGGTTGGGCTGAAACAGAATACGCTTAGTTCATAATATCCCCGAAGTTCAAAAGTAATAATTCTGTAAGTAAGGAAAAGAGTGTTACATGTCTACCTGACATTTGAAAACCAATGCGTTGCTATGAAATGAAACATGATTACACAGTGATACCGATTTATTGAGCTTATCTTATTCAATTATATTGTATACATTTAAGGAGTAAACTGAAGAAGTGTCATCATTTTAGTGATAAAAATACAAATGAGAACAAAGGAATACTCTTATCTTTCATAAAAGTAAAAAGAACTTCCTTGTCAAAGTTTTATCATTTTGTCTGGAAAAAAGTTTATAAAATGTTCATTGATTATCTATATAAACAAAAAAAATCAAGACATAAGTTTGAAGTTTTTCTTGAAATCTTCATACACAATCATCTGACTTCTATCATAGCAGAATTTGGACATAAAGAGTAGACTGCAGTTCATAACAAAATCAATAAACTATGTTTTGTAAAGTTGTCCTTGTGGCAGTAATTCATGCCTGAAATTTTGTACATGTCACAGAATTGTGATTCTCTGCGAAACATTTAATAATAATAATAGTAATAATTACAATATTTATATAGCGCAAAATCTCGATAAAAATCAAATCTAAGCGCTGAACATACACTTACGCACGCGCGCACACACACACTCACGCATGGCTATAAATGGGGAAAAAGAATAAAAGCAATGGAAAATTATAGAGAGCATTTGATCATTTGATCATTTTTCCTTACTATTTTAAGTTCAGGTAATTTATTATTATTCACTTATACTAAAAACCTGGAACTGTCCGTCAATATATATTTGTGTTACACTTATCAACGCAACATGAAGAAAGGATCTGGACACGTCTAACTAGTATTTATTGTCAAATATGTTTATCTGGTAAACTTTCACGTGTGCCTAAGAATGCTTTTGGCATCTTTTGCTGGACTGTACTAGCATTTATCAAACATCGTTTCCCAATCACAAGTAATTGAAGGGCATGAAGCAACACCACTGTTGATAATAATAATAATAATAATAATAATAATTACAATATTTATATAGCGCAAAATCTTGATAGAAATCAAATCTAAGCTCTGAACATACACATACGCACGCGCGCGCACACACACACACACACACACACTCACACATGGCTATAAATGGGGGAAAAGAATAAAAGCAATGGAAAATTATAGAGTGCATATTATATACAAATATATATTACAATGTGATTCCACTCCGAGCGGAGACAGGCTACAGAGGGGGATGAGTGAGGTCAGGATTTCATGCAGAGGAGAAAAGGTGAGTTTTGAGAGCGAACTTGAAGGAGACAAAAGTAGGTTGCTGACGGACTGAGAGAGGAAGTTTGTTCCAGGAGAGTGGACCAGAAACAGAGAAGGCTCGTGGACCGTAGGTATTGAGCTTAGTGCGTGGAAAGCGAAAAATCAGAGGATTGGAGGCAGAGCGGAGGGTACCTGAGGGGGCTGCGTTATTGAGGCTTTTGTAGCACATGGTGTCTAGTTTGTACTGTATACGCTTTGATACAGGGAGCCAGTGAAGTTGTGCCAGGAGAGGAGAAATGTGGTCAGCTCTTTTTTGTTTTTGAGTACAACGCGTGCAGCATTGTTTTGAATGCGCTATAGGATGTGGATGGTGGAGGCAGGAAGACCAGACAGAAGTGAATTGCAATAGTCAATGCGAGACATTATGAAGGAGAGAGCGAGTTTTGCAGTTGTTTCAACAGTGAGATACTTCCTGATCAGGCTTATACGATGGAGGTGATAGTAGCAAGATCTGGCAGTTTGAGAGACAAAGTTGTTCATGGAGAGGGTAGAGTCAAGGCAGACACCAAGGTTTTTCGCTGAGTCAGAAATTGGGACTGATGTGTTACATAATGAGAGAGAAAGAGGGGGCAGCTGAGAAAGTTTCTGACGTGTGCCAATGAGGATAGCTTCCGTCTTGTCGTCATTAAGCTGGAGTTTATTGTATGTCATCCAGTTCTTAATGTCCGAGTAGCACACAGTGGTGCGAGTCAAGAGGCGCTGTACATTGTCAGGTGAGTCACTGTCTTGAAGTTGGATGTCATCAGTATAGAGGTGGTGTTTTATAGAGTGGGAGTTGATGATAGTGGACAGGGGGAGGTGTAAAGAGTGAGAAGAACAGGGCCAAGGACAGATCCTTGTGGAACACCACAGGTCAGGTATGCAGGTTGAGAGTAAGTGCCATTGATGAGAATAGTTTGTTTTCTGTTTGATAGATATGAATTGAACCAGGAGAGAGCAGTGTCAGAGATGCCAAAAGTATGATGGAGTCTAGAAAGGAGAATACCATGATCAATGGTATCAAAGGCTGCAGACAGATCGAGGAGTGTGAGCATGAGGAGAGAGACTTTGCCAGTATCAGTTGCAAGGAGGAGATTGTTGAGAATGTGTAGTAGGGCAGTTTCAGTGCTATGGCACTGGGGGTAGGCTGACTGGAAAGGATTGAGGAGATTGTTGGCAGACAGGTGAGAGTTCAGCTGGTTGAGGACAACTTTTTCAAGGAGTTTTGACAAGAAAGAGAGATTAGAGATAGGGCCGGTAGTTTTTCAGTTCATTTGGGTCTAAATTGTATTTCTTGAGGAGAGGGTGAACGATAGCAGACTTGAAATAATCCGGGACAGTTCCACTTTGAAGAGAAGTGTTGATGATGTCAGTGATGAATGGGAGGAGAGTAGGGAGACAGTTGGAGTAGAGAGAACCTGGAAGAGGATCCAGTTCGCAGGTTTTGAACGACATGGATCTGATTGTGTTGAGAATTTCTTCTTGTGAGACTGGGGTAAAAGTAGTAAAGATGTGCCAGAGAAGGAAGGGTCAGGTGGGCATGGTTGACAGGGTGTCCTATCAAGCTTGTCACGAAGAGTTTGTATTTTGGTGGTAAAATACTTGGAGAATACAGATGGGAGTTCTTCATTATTGTGTTTTGTTGGGAGAGGTAAATCTTTTCGTGTGCCAAGGAGATGATTCATGGTTGTAAAGAGTTCTTTTGAAGAAGAGGCATTCAGGATTTTGGTTTGGAAAAAGCTTGTTTTTGCAGATGCGATGAGGGTGGATACTTTTGTTCTTGAGGCTTGGAAAAGTTGCCTATGAACAGTGAGTTTGGATTTGCGTCAGTGGCGCTCTGCTCTGCGGCGGGCACGTTTTGCACAGGCAATCTCATGAGTGAGCCAGGGGGTAGGGGGGCGGTCAGGTAAAAGATGGGTTGCAGCTGGAGCATGAGTGTCCAGAAGATGGTGGATAGTAGTATAGAATTCATCGGCAAGGTTATGTGACTTTTCGGAAAGGAGACGGGAAGCATCAGATGAAAAAGTTGAGAGGTCGATAGATTTGAGATGCGTCAAGTCACTGTGCGCGTGGTATGGGAAGGAGGAGAAATGTCAAGAGAACAGAGAATTGCAGAGTGGTCAGATGGAAGGGCTGAAATTAGACGGATAGAAAGAACTAAGCAATTGTCAGTAGCTGAATTGTGGTGATCACGAGAAATGATCCAGTCAAGAGTGTGACCTTTTTGATGGGTTGGTTCAGAAATGTGTTGAGTTATATTGTGATTGGACAGAGAGTTGATGATATGTCTTGTGTCATAACGGTGAGTGTTGTCATAGTGGACATTGATGTCACCTAGAATGATGAGATTTCCAGGTATGAGGCAGTAGTGGTCGAGTAGTTGGTCAAAGTCAGAGAGAAACGTGGATTTGGTGAGCTTGTTGGCAGAGCTAGGTGGAGGTTGATAGACACAGGAGAAGGTGATGGGGTGAGGGGTGGATTGGAAGAATACTTCAACGTGCTCAAAAGAAGGATGGGAGAAAGGCATAGACTGCGAGAAAGATAGGCGGGAATGGAGTGAGTCGTTGTAGAGGATGGCCATACCACCACCTCGGGATGGGCGATGGAAAGAAGCAAGCCTATATCCACTTGGAGTGAGACTCGCATGTATGGGTTCGTGACCAAGGGGGTTAAGCCAAGTTTTGGCGATAAATACAATGTCAATATGCTCGTCTTGATATACCACAACCATCATAACCAGCAGTTACAAACCAATAACCATTCAAACAAGGAACTCACCAACCAACTAACTATATCAACAACCAAACCTAACAAAGCAAAAAGCAACCCCCCAAAAAATGGTTCAGAGTTTGTGTCTTATTTACTTTAGAAGGCTACATATGTGTTATATGTGCGCTTACAGAAGTGCATTTCTTCAAATACAATAAGTGTCAGACTGACAATCTGGTTGATACTGACATGTCACACATTTTGTATTTTACTATTCTAGAATTTCTAGAGTTTTCTTACCCAAAAAATGCATACATTTTAATAAATGCCACTTTATAATTTATATTGTCACATTTTTACCCAAGATTTGTGACCTGATTAGATTAGTACCTTTCGTGACATTAGATGCTAGACATAGCTATTGCGCTGGTCAGATAGCTCAGATCTGGTAACGTTTTGCTTTGAACAACCTACAAATTTGACGATAATGTCACATATAGGCTGCATTTGTATTAGACAAGTAGCGATGAAGTGTGCTTGGAGAAAAATGAGATATACTGTTTTCAGGTACAGATAGGTATGTTATCATCAACTGATCTATATACATCCACACGTATTGCTACTTCTTGACTGACACACATACAGCCGTATTAACATCAACATAATCCGCCTTGACAACTGTGCATTATCATCAACTGACAGATACACATCCGTCTAATATCACTCATAGTGAACAGACGTTAAATCAAAGAACGAACGAACGAATGAACAGATACACATACACATTTCACTGATATTGACGGACTGACATACAAACATATATATTAACATCAGCATAGTTCACCTTTGACAACCACAGTCAGCTGCGTCTGTGACGTTAAAGGCAAGCGGGTGTCACTGATGCCAGGCTTGGCTGTTTCCACGGTAACACGGTAGACTCCTCTGTGGGTTTTGTTGACGGACATGATGTCAAGGTTAGGTCCAGAGCCCAGGTTAAGGTCTGCTCCACTGGGCAGCTCCCAATCATAACGGTGAGGGGCTGGATTGCTTTCTGCCTCACAACGGTAGTGGAGTCTCTGACCTTCCACAACTACGCACTGGGTTGAGTCTGATGTCATCATACAGGTATTGCCAACACTGGGCACCAGGGTAAGATGGGGAGCATCTGAAACCAAGTGTACACTCACAGCATGAAAATTGTTCATGACCTTGCCATTCAATATAAGTCATGTGTGATCTGTTTTCACAAAGGGGAACCAAAATCACTGGTTCAAAGCCAAGAAACAGATTGTAAGTAGTTTTGCTTTATTTTTTCTTTGTGGCACACAAAACATGTTGAGGGTCAATCTTAGGATTTTGAGATTTCTGTTACTAGTAACCCCACTGTTATCACAGAGTAA
>JAPXFY010002930.1:5000-10000 GCA_030674185.1 Monoplex corrugatus
TCTATCTCTCTTTCTCTCCCTCTCTCTCTCTCTCTCCCTCCCTCTTCCCCCTTTCACTTTATCTCTGTCTCTCTCTGCCTCGTGTCTTTTCTCTGTGTCTGTCTGTCTGTCTCTCTCTCTCTCCCTCTCCCTCCCCCCTCTCTCTCTCTCTCTCTTTCTTTCTTTCTGTCCAATCGAGAGAAAAAATGCCGTGTTAAGTTTCTGTGCATTAGAAGTCTGATATGAAGAACTGAATTGACCGAGTTGATTAAATTTTGTTGTGTTCTTCAACTGAAGCTGTCCTTTTTTTTTTTTCAAAGTTTGTATTAATGTATGGGTTTGTGACACAAGTAGATCACTCATAAGGAAGATTAGGAAAAGACAGGCAACATTTATAGGCCATTTTATGAGGAAGGGGGATTTGGAGCACATGGTCACAACGGGAAAGCTGGAGGGAAAGAGAGCACTGGGTAGACCCAGGAAGAAAATGCTGGACGGACTTGCAGAGTGGCTGGGGACGAGGAGGGTGGGGGAGATGCTAGGGGCAACGAGAGATAGAGACAGATGGAAGTCCATGATCGCCAACGCCATGCGGCAGGGCACCTGATGATGATGATGATGGGTTTGTGCATGGTACCATTATTATATTATCTTAACTTCATAGTCCTAGCTGCCTTTCCTGTCTTCACTGCGATGACAGTCTTCTCCCTCCCCCCCCCCCCCCCCTTACCACAACGGTATCAAAGTGTGTGAAATCGTTGACATTAAAGGTTTAAAGCGTTGTCGCTGTCTGTCTGTCTGTCTGTCTGTTGTCTGTCTGTCTCTGTCTATCTCTCGCTCTGTCTGTGTGTCTTTCTCTTTCTCTCTCTCTCTCTCCTCTCTCTCTCTCTCTTTCTTTCTCACTCACTCACTCTCTGTCTGTCTGTCTCTCTCTCTTTTTCTCTCTCTCTCTCTTTGTCTGTCTGTCTCTGTCTCTGTCTCTCTCTCCCTCCCTCCCTCTCTCTCTCAGTCTGTCTTTATGTACATGCGTACATACTTACATACATACATGTATACATCCGTACGTACGTACATATGTACGTACGTACATACATACATACCTATATACATACATACATACATACATACATACATACATACATACATAAATACCTATATAAATACATACATACTCGTACATGCATACATGCATACCTACATACATACGTACATACACACGCGCGCGTACACATACACATACATACACACACATACATACACACATACACTCACACACACATACACACACACACACACACACACACACACACACACACACACACACACACACACACATACACACACACACACACAGACAGAGTCATTTTCACATTATTGATGCGATTCGATTCGAACACACACACATTCCAGTCTTTCGTCGGTAGCTGTAACCACTGCACAACGGCGATTTTCTGTATCGTAGTCTTTAAGATTAGAAAAACAAATGTATTTAACGATAAATGAACACATAGCTAAATACAAGAATAAATGAATATATAAATGATTGCATAAAACTGGACAGATAATGTTTTTTTAAATCACTCAGTGAACCTTGGATTTTCCTTTCTGCACTCAACAAGTCCGGGATCAGATTTGAATTAACCCTTTGATTCCTGCACCCTGTCCACCAACATCCTGCATTGTCAACCGTGCTAACAAAGCAAAAACTTAACTCTTTGACTCCTTTATCCTATCCACAGGACATTGAAGATTTAAAGCGTTGTCATCTGTCTGTCTGTCTGTCTGTCTCTCTCTCTCTCTTTCTCTCTCTCTCTCTCTTTCTCTCTCTCTTCTCTCTCTCTCTCTTTCTCTCTCTCTTTCTCATAATACAGGAAGCTGATTGATAGGGTTAGGGAGTCAAAGAGTTAAGGTATTGCAGTTGATAGACAGGGTGTGGGAGTCAAAGGGTTAATTAAACGAACAAAAACAAAGAAGAAGAAGAAAGAAAGAAAAGAAAAGAAAGAAAAAAAAAGCCACCGGAGGCTTGCAGTGCCATTATTAAAGTTCATTCAACTTCATTTCTTCTCTGTCAGGGGCACTGGGGGGGGGGGGGGGTTTGAGGGGGAGGGGTGAGAAGGGGGGGGGAGAGAATGTTAAAGGACTGTGGCGATGCAAAAGGCCAAACCCATAAAACCCAATGCATCCGCCCGGTGTTGTGCGTCCGGTTCTGTACTGATATCACAGTTCTCTGCTTGCGCTCTTGTTCTGCTTCACATGAAAAGAAGAATAGGTGTGAACAGTATGCTGCTTGGGTAGAGATGCGTGTTTTTAAAGAGAGACACCCCCCCCCCCCCCGAACAAAAAAATCTATGTAATTCCAAAGTAGTTGTGAAAATAATCAAACCAATGTAAAACTCTTCTCTTTTTTTTTTTTTCAGTCTCCATTTCTGTTTGCTTGTTTGTTTGTTTTTGTTGAATTTTTGTTTCGTTTTGTTTGTGTTTTGTTTTTTGTTTTTTTTGTTTAAAGAGTGAGGGTGGGGGATTATTTCATTATTACCCGGATGGATGTGTTCTTTTTTTGTTTTGTTTTGGTTTGGGAGGGTGTTTTGTTTTCGATTTTTTTTTTTTTTTTTGTATTTCTTAGAAAAAGGGGACTAAACACCGCTTTAAAAAGTAGATATAATTGTGAGACAACTGCACACTTAGACAGTTACGTCCCTTGTTGAGGTGGTTATGGGCCGTGTTTTTTTGTGTACGTTTGTTTATTCGTTTATTTTTGTCAACTTATTTATTTGTTATTTAAAGATTTAGTTAGTTAGTTAGGTAGTTCGGTAGTTAGTTAGTTCAGAATGTTAGTCAGTTAGTCAGTCAGTAAGTTTTTTAGTCAGTTAGTCAATCAGTCAGTCAGTTAGTCAATCAGTCAGTCTGTTAGTTAGTTAGTTAGTTAGTCAGTCAGTCAGTAAGTTAGTTAGTTAGTTGGTTCAGAATGTGACCGTAGAAAACTCGTCGATCTGTTTTAAGTGTTTAAGGTTCTGACAGATAACTACGTCAGACATCAAGAACACACACGTAGCAGAACAAGGGAACTAACTGTACATCAGACGCTTAAGAGCAGCCCGAATTTCACACTGGAAAATGTGGGGCCCTCAACCCTTTGACTCCCGCACCCTGTCCACCAACATCCTGCATTGCCAACCATGCTAGCAAAGCAAAAACTTAACCCTTTGATCCCCTAACCTTTTCACGCCGGCTTCCTGCGAGAAGCTGGCGTGAAAGGGTGAGGGTATCAAAGGGTTAAGTTTTTGCAGTTGATGGATCAGACAGGGTGCGGGAATCGAAAGAGTTAAACTAGCTGTTGGTGGAGCCGTGGCTTTCACGTGCCAGTGATTGCGGATTGGAACCGGAGTGGCACCACATTTAACTGGCTTTCTTGCTGGTCCCATCTTAACGTAATTGTCGTTCTGGTGGTGTCAGTGTACGATTAGATCAGCTCTGATAAGTTCCATTTCCCCCTTCCCCCCCTCCCCCCCACATTCCTGGAATGGTTATCCCCGTCGGCCAGGTCACAAGCGGTAGGTGCTGACGTAAATAAGCAAATAGAAAGCACAAAGGGCTGGAGCTAAATAGCAAGAAGACTGAAATCATTGGTAGTCAGTAAAAAAACAAAACAAAAAAAACAAAGGGGGGAGGGGGGGATGCCCTCATGCAAAAATAAGAGCAAACTTTGAGACAGGTGAATAAGTTTAAAAATCTGGGAACGGTCATCTCACCGGGCGGTAGATGCACATCAGAAATAGCCAGCAGAATCGGTCAAGCCAAAACAGCATTCAAGAAGATGAAAAGCGTTCTTATCAAATGCTTATCAGGAAGAGAGTTCTTGAATGTTATATAGAACCGATACTGTTGTACGGTTGTGAGGCGTGGACAGTCAACGAGCATCTATCCCTTGTTGCCGCAAGCACATCTTCCACCCTCTCTGTCCTCAGCCATCCTGCAAGTCCGTCCAGTATTTTCTCCCTGGGTCTACCTGGTGCTCTCTTTCCTTCCAGCTTTCCTGTGATTAATGCATGCCACTTTATATTTTCTGTAAATTCCTTCCGTTTTTTTTTTTAATCCATCCGTCCATCCATCTATCCATCCATCCATCCGTACATCCATCCATCCATCCATCCATCCATCCATCTATCCATCCATCCATCCATACATACATACATACATACATACATGCATACATGCATACATGCATACATCATCAACATCATCATGTGCCCTGCTGCATGGCGTTGGCGATCATGCCCCTCCATATATATCTGTCCCTTGCTGCCGCAAGTACATCTTCCACCCTCTCTGTCCTCAGCCACCCTGCAAATCCATCCAATATTTTCTCCCTGGGTCTACCTGGTGTTGTCTTTCCCTCCGGCTTTCCTGTTGTGACCAGGTGCTCTAATTCCCCTTTCCTGAAAAAATAGCCTATAAATGTCGCCTTTTTTTTTATCCTAATCTTACATATGAATGATCTTCTTGTGTCTGCCTCCATCAGGACTGTCTCGTTTGTTTTCTGTGCTGTCCATGGAACTCTCAACATTATTCTTAGAAACCATATCTCGGCTGCCTCACTCTTGTTCTGGCTTTGCTTGTTGACTGTCCACGCCTCACAACCGTATAACATTATCGGTTCTATATAACATCCAAGAACTCTCTTCTTCATGTTAATTGATAGGCATTTCTTGGTAAGAATGCCTTTCATCGTCTTAAATGCTGTTTTGGCTTGGCCGATTCTGCTGGCTATTTCTGATGTGCATCTGCCTTCTGGTGAGATGATCGTTCCCAGATATGTAAACTTATCAACTGTCTCAAAGTTATGCCGTTTGCTGTTATTTTGCATGAAGGGATTTAATGTTCTTTACTGATTACCATGACTTCAGTCTTCTTGCTATTTAGCTCCATCCAACCCTTTATTTTTGCTTTCTATTTCTATTTTATTCACAAGGTTTTGTAGGTCCCTTTCATTTTCTGCAATTAGCACGGTGTCATCTGCGAAA
>JAPXFY010002930.1:20000-24218 GCA_030674185.1 Monoplex corrugatus
ACGGCACTTTATCGTCGCCCGAGAGAGAGAGAGAGAGAGAGAGACAGACAGACAGACAGACAGAGACACAGAGAGAGAGACAGAGAGACACAGAGAGAGACGTAGGTAGAAAAACGGTGTTTGATATATATATATATATATATATATATATATATATATATATATATATATGTATGTATTGTAGATAAACCAAAGAAACAAGACAACAAACTAGAGTTTGTTGTCTTGTCTTGTTAACTATAAATATATATATATATATATATATATATATATATGTGTGTGTGTGTGTGTGTGTGTGTGTGTGTGTTTATTTGTGTGTGTGTGCGTGTGCATGCATTATGTGTGTGTATGAGTGAGAGAAAGAGAGAAAGAGAAGGAGGATAGGTGAGAAAACATGTATAAAAGACACACACACACACACACACACACACACACACACACACACACACACACACACACACACACACACACACACACACACACACACACACGCACACACACACATACATACAGAGAGAGAGAGAGAGAGAGAGAGAATAACAGTGACAAAGTCAGTTATGCTTTATTTTCCGAAAGTTATTGACTAAAAGCTATTTTTCAAACTTGCCGTTGCTAATCTATACACATGACGTTTGTTTACAGCAACAAGTACAGCTTAAGGAAGATAGCGGAGAGAGACAGACAGACAGAAAGAAGAGAGACAGAAAAAAGAGACAGAGAAAGAGAGAGACAGAGACAGAAGTTCGCGAAGATGGAAGAGAGAGAGGCAGACAGACAGACAGAGAGGGGGGAGAGAGACAGACAGACAGACAGACACACAGAGAGCAGAGACAGAGAGAGACAGACAAAGAAGTTGCCGGAGAGAAAGAGAGAGAGAGTGAGAGAGAGAGGCAGATTGACAGACAGAGACAGACAGACAGACAGACAGAGAAGTTTGCGAAGATAGAAAAGAGAAGACAGACAGACAGACAGACAAACAGAGACACAGAGAGAAGTTCGCGAAGATCACAGCATAGGGGTCATAGTGCAAGCTTCTTTTCTCTCCCCACCCCCCAACTCCCCCACCACCACCACTACCCACCACCCTCCACCCCACGAACTGGAAAGACAGAGTTGAGAGGTAGGTGCTGGGGAGGGGGGGAGGGAGTAGGGGAGGGAGGGAGGGAAGGGGAGGGAGGACTAAGGAGTTGTGAAGGACAGCACGAGAGACGAAGAAGGCGAAAGCTGCCAAAGGCGAGGATCATCCTTGCTAGCAGCTTGTCCGGGTCATAAATTGCATATTTTGCATTCACCTCTCTCGCGCTTTTTCTTTTCAACGTTGCCCACTGCTTTAGTGTCCTCCGCAAATCTGTTCGGTTAGTTTCCCCGTCTTCTGCCACCAACACCAACACCACCACCAACACCACCACTACCACTGAACAGCTTGTTGACAAAGAGTTGTAGGATTTCTTCTTCTTGGTTGAATTTAAAGAGAGGAAGAGAGAGGGAGACAGACAGATAGGCAAACAGAGCAGAGACGGAAACAGAGCACAGAGAGAGACAAAGAGAGAAAGAGAGAGCAGAGACAGAGAGAGAGAGAGAGTACAAAGAGAGAAAGAGAGAGAGCAGAGATAGAGAGAGGGAGAGGGAAAGAGAGACAGAAAGAGAGAGAGAGCGAGAGCAGAGAAAAAGACAGAGAGAGAAAGAGAGCGCAGAGAGAAAGAGAGAGAGCAGAGATAGAGAGAGGGAGAGGGAAAGAGAGACAGAAAGAGAGAGAGAGAGAGTGAGAAAAGGAGAGAGAGAGCAGAGAGAGAGAGCGGGAAAGGGAGAGAGAGAGAGAGATTTCAAAGTTCTTAGCTTTTCAGCAGAAATGTTCAAGCAAATATATATCTTAGACATTTTCTGTCTTTAAGTATGGTGATGAAAATAAGAGAGAGAGCAAAGATAGAGATAAAGGGGGAAAGAGAGACAGAAAGAGAGAGTGAGAAAAGAGAGAGAAAGAGAGAGAGCAGAGAGAGAGAGAGAGCGGGAAAGGGAGAGAGAGAGAGAGAGATTTCAAAGTTCTTAGCTTTTCAGCAGAAATGTTCAAGCAAATATATATCTTATACATTTTCTGTCTTTAAGTATGGTGATGAAAATAAGGAAGATTCTTCTTGGTCAGTGACCTGAAGATCGGTTCTAACTCTTGCCGTAGACATATATTTCTTCTTCTTCTTCTTCCTATTATTATTATTATTATTATTACTATTATTAGTATTATTATTTTCATTATTATTATTATTATTATTTATATACGCATGCATACATACAAACATATAATGTGGATGTATGTACATTTGATAAACACATACACACACTATCATTATGTGGAGGATGCGGTAAAGTTGTCCACCCGAATGAGGCGATTGTCTCCCTTGTCCTGATGTTTGTGTGTGGTCGAGCATTGTCATGCAGAAGGTGGACATTATCAATTTGCAAGTTGGGTCTCACTCATCGGATTCTTGCTTTGAGCCTCGTCAGTGTCTTAATGTATGCCTCAGAGTTTATTGTTTCTCCTCTTTGCAAGAAATCAACCAGAATGACACCTTGAGCGTCCTAAAAGACAGTCGCCATGATTTTTCCAGCTGACTTTTCTGTCTTCAACTTTTTCGGGTTTGGTGACGTAGGGTGGCGCTATTCCATTGACTGCCTCTCTGATTCCGGTTCATAATGGTGAATCCATGTTTCATCACCGGTAACGAGCCTTCCAAAGGTGGTGTTGTCTCTTTGACTTTGTTCAAGAAGTTCAGTGCACGCGTTGACCCTGTCAGTCTTGCGTTCGGTGGTCAGCTCTCTCGGTTCTCAACGGGCACACACTTTTGAAAACCCAAGTGATTCAACAATATTATAAGCACTTCCATGGCTCACTTCAAGGTTTTTTTGCCAACTCCTCAAGAGTTATGCGCCTATCTTCTCAAATCAGAGCATCTGCTTTTGCTTTATTGGCAGGATTCACAGAAGTGGACGGACGGCCAGAACGGGTTTGTCGGCTACGCTCGTAGTTCCCATCTTTTCATCATTCAGACGACAGACCCATCTGCGAACATTGCTATAATCTAAAGTATTCTCCTTATACACATTCTATAATCGTCTCTGAATGTTCATAGGGGCTTCCCCCTCAGCAACAAGGAATTCAATCACTGCTCTTTGTTTTTGACGCAGCTCTTAGGTGGCAGCCATTTTGATTTTCCTCACGAGTCTATGAACCGGAAACATACCAAACAAAATATTTCAGTACGTAACAGTTATAATCATTTGTAACTGAGCAACATTTCAAGTAATTTTATCAAAAGCTTCGTCCGATATAAACAAAAAGGCATTACTTTTTGACTCACCCTCGTACATACATACATACATACATACATACATACATACATACTACATACATACATACATACATACATACATACATACATACATACATACATACATACATACATACATACATACATACACATATACATACATACGTACATACATACTACATACATACATACATACACACATGCATACATGTATACATGCATACATGCATGCATGCATACATGCATGCATGCATACATACATGCATATATGCATACATTCATACATACATACATACATACATACACACATACGTACATACATACGTACATACATACGTACATATGTACATAATACATACATACATACATACATGCACACATACAAACAGACATAAAGACATACATACATATAACATACACATACATACATACATACATACATACATACATACATACATACATACACACATACATACATACATATATACATATATACATACATACACGTACATACATACATACAGACATACATACATACATACATATACACACACACACATACATACATACATACATATATACACATTTACATACATACATACATGCACACATACATACACACATACATACACACACATACACTCACACATTCATACATATATACATACATAAATGCATACATGCATGCATACACACACATACACACATCATACACATACATACATACACATACATACACACATACATGCATACACACATACATGCATGCATACATACATACATACATACATACATGCATACACATATACATGCATGCATATATACATACATGTATATACAACATACATACATACATACATACATACATACATACATAGACATAATATATTACTAT
>JAPXFY010002931.1:0-2500 GCA_030674185.1 Monoplex corrugatus
AGAGAGAGAGAGAGAGAGAGTGCATATATGTGTGGTGTAAATGTGCTTGAAGATACATCAGCAGAGTTTGTGAGCCGTCAGTATTTGGTTTCAGTGCACACCGAATGAACTGACCAACGGTGTGATCAACGCCTGTTTTATGCTGCTGTTCAAAGACCTGATCCGGCTTTTTGCCTGCTACAATGATGCCATCATCAACTTGTTAGGTGAGTCAGCCAGTCGCCGTGGTGTAGTGGTTAATGCAATGGGCCACTGACTGGAAGGTTGTGGGTTCGAATCCCCATCAGTCCCTTCAAAAATCTTTGTGGGATTTTTTGGCTCTAAGTGGCTCCTACCCAGAGTTGGGCGTGCTATGGGCTCTTTTTGAAGACTGGGACCAGAGTCGAGTCTCATCCACTTCACGGATGCGTCATTAAGGGTGTTGCTCATATCTTCTGACCAGCACCGCAGGTGTCTGTATCTCTCGGGCCTGGTTGATGCCAGGATATGTTATGATAGTAAGCGTAGAGTACAGCCCTGTCACGCATTGTCAATCCTAAATGGAACTCCATAGCATCATGATTATCATCCTCATTAGCATCATCATTGCATTGTGAAAACTGTTTCAGCTTCTGTGGCCATTAAAGTGGTGTAGAAAATGGGACGGGGGGAAAAAGGTGAGCTCAAAGGTAACCTCCCTGAGTGCAGTGATCCTAAAAAAAAAAATATAAAAAAAAACAACCAAACTTGTTAGGCTGTTGTTATTGTTGTTATTGTTGTTTAAAGCCCAGCTGACTGCACAGAGCCATATCAGGGCTATAACCGCTACAAAACACAAAACTTCAACAGGAAAAAAAAAAAGAAAAAGAAAAGAAAATTAAGTACACATAATCAGTGCATTCGCGCACATAATCTAAGGACGTGCCCCCGGTGTAGGACCATTCCATCTGATTTATCACACAGGGGAAATTTAAAAAACACACCTGAATACAAATATAAGCATACATCAGGACACCAAAACATGTATAAAAACAGGCATAAATTACCTAAAATTGCTTCCGCATATCTCAACTCCTTAGAGTCAAAAACATTTAACACATGTACCCAGTTATCAACCTGAAGAAAAAGTACATAAGACTTTATCGAACAAATACAGGTGAATGGACCATTAAGGCAGAAAATGACTAGTAGAAATGACAGAAAGCAAAGCAACAAGGCAGAAACAGAGAGTGACAGAAAAGAGGAAATTTATAGTTAGGTGAGTCGTTCAAATGATGTATAGTGTTTGTAATGTTAATTACAGTAAGGCCACCATCAACTGCATGTCTTCTATAGTATTGATAATTGGGTGCATATATGTTTTTAGTGCATTTTTGGCTGTGAAGATACATGCAGAGGCAATTTAGGTAATTTAGCCCTTTGACTCCCGCACCCTGTCCACCAGCATCCTGCAATGTCAACTATGCCAACAAAGCAAAAACATAACCCTTTGACTCTCTCACCCTGTCCACCAGCTTCAATCAGGAAGCTGGTGGATAAGGTGAGGGAGTCAAAAGGTTAAGTTTTTGCAGTTGGTGTAAAGAGTGCGGGAGTCAAAGGGTTTAAGCCAATTTTATATATGTGTCCTTAGTTATGCGTACATTTGTATTCAGGCTTCTTCCCCCCCCCCCCCCCCCCACCATCCACAGTGACAAATAGAATGAGATGGTCAGCACCAGGGGCATATCCTTAGATGACATATGCGAATGCATTGATAGGTGTCCTTCATTTTCTTTTCTGTGTGATAGTTTTTTTGAGATGGTTGTAGCACTATGCAGTTGGCTGGGCTTTAATCCTTTGGCTCCCACACCCTATCCACCGGCTTTCTGCAGATGAGGGAGACAAAGGGTTAGGTTTTTGCTTTGCTGGCATGGTGGACAGGGTGTGGGAATCAAAGGGTTAAGTTTTTGATTTGGTAGCATGGTTGACAATGCAAGAAGCTGGTGGACAGGGTGTGGGAGTCAAATGGTAAAGTTTTTGATCTGCTAGCATGGTTGACAATGCAAGAAGCTGGTGGACAGGGTGTGGGAATCAAAGGGTTAAGTTTTTGATTTGGTAGCATGGTTGACAATGCAAGAAGCTGGTGGACAGGATGTGGGAGTCAAATGGTAAAGTTTTTGATTTGGTAGCATGGTTGACAATGCAGAATGCTGGTGGACAGGGTGTGGGAGTCAAATGGTAAAGTTTTTGATTTGCTAGCATGGTTGACAATGCAAGAAGCTGGTGGACAGGGTGTGGGAGTCAAATGGTAAAGTTTTTGATTTGCTAGCATGGTTGACAATGCAAGAAGCTGGTGGACAGGGTGTGGGAGTCAAATGGTAAAGTTTTTGATTTGCTAGCATGGTTGACAATGCAGAATGCTGGTGGACAGGGTGTGGGAGTCAAATGGTAAAGTTTTTGATTTGCTAGCATGGTTGACAATGCAAGAAGCTGGTGGACAGGGTGTGGGAATCAAAGGGTTAAGTTTTTGATTTGGTAGCAT
>JAPXFY010002931.1:7500-15000 GCA_030674185.1 Monoplex corrugatus
TACACTTCGTGTTGGCTATCGTGTTGTTGAAAGTGTCACAGTCAAAGTGGTGCTTGTAATGTCATGCTCAGTGTTGGGTTCATGATGATGATGTCTGTTTACTAATTCATTGTACCCACAGTATAACACTCTGTCCACAGCTTTCCTACACACAGACAAAACCCAACAATAGTGCACTGTAGTGAGTCTTGTTTCAACTAACAGTAATGCAAAATCCAAAACAAGTGTGACTGCCCGCATTCAAGCAAACAGGAACCAGAAAAACTGGCGAAAAAAGAATAAGAATGTGTACTCAATACAACCAGACAAGACAGGCGCAAACTTTTGGCCAACTGGCCTTTGTCAAGTGTAAGATCACAAATGCATACCACAGGGCTTAAAACGTTCCGCGTCTGGGCGGAATTCCGCGATTTCGGGTTGTCAACAAAAAAACAAAAAACAAAAAAAAGAAAAAAAAAAAAAAAACACACCGAAAGGAGCAAGGCATCCGTGATCGGCTTGCAAGCATTCATAGCAACGGTGCGCAAGTTATGGCCCCTGAACTTTAAAGTGTTTGATGCAATTACTGACTTTGTGTGCTCCAACTTCAAACTTGATATTGTGTGATTTTTTAAACCTGAAAAGTGAAACTTATTGAGCAACCCAAGAAGTAAGATTTCATCCAAAGACTACAGTTGGTGAACACCTGTAAAACACTCAAGTTAAAGGGTGAGTGTTCATTTTATTATTATTTTCCCAAATATATCTTCCTGTAATGATTATGTTTACAGCAATTTTCAAGCACTAAATATCTCTTGAAATTATGTCCGGAAAGCGCGAAATGGCATAGATTTACACTTGGTTTTTAAAAAATTTCCCCGGGGGAGCATGCCCCCGGACGCCCCTAGTTTCAGTTTTTTCCTCCTCTTGTTTTAAACCCTGATACCAGATACAAAAATTAGGAGAAAAGACTACTTCCCTGTTGCTCCGTCCAGAGTGAGAAAAGGCCAGTTGGCTGAAAATTTGCGCCTGCCTTGTCTGGTTGTATTAAATACGCGTTCTTATTCTTTTTTCATGTTTTTTCTAGTTCAAGTAACAGTATTATCAGTGATATTGTAACGTAGTATAGTGTTGTCTTGTCGAACAGTCTTGTTTCATCTTACAGCCTTAACAGTGGTATTATAGTGTAGTACATTGTCTTGTCGAACAGTATGAATAACATATGTTCAACAGATGTCAACAGTCTTTTTTTGAAGTGTGCTTTTTCATGTGGCAGCGTTTAACTTAACTCTGACTTGGAAAGATGATGGCGTCCAGATGTAGTCTGTGTTAATTGTTCAGCTTTTATTTCAGTGAAACGTTTTGCTGTGGTTGTGTGTTCTTTATCCTCTGTACCATGCGTGGGCTGTGTTTTGGTACTAACGATCTTTCTTTTTTGTTTTTATTGCAGGAGAACTCATAATTCCTTGTCTGGTTTTTTTTTCTTCTTGTCTTTATGTTTGTGTTTTGTGTGTGTATGTATTTTTATTTATTGATTTTGCTAACGGATGTGTCCTCATGTTTGTGTTTTGTGTGTGTATGTATTTTTATTTATTGATTTTACTAACTGATATGTCCTCATGTTTGTGTTTTGTGTGTGTATGTATATTTATTTATTGATTTTGCTAACTGACATGTCCTCATGTTTGTGTTTTGTGTGTGTATGTATATTTATTTATTGATTTTGCTAACTGATATGTCCTCATGTTTGTGTTTTGTGTGTGTATGTATATTTATTTATTGATTTTGCTAACTGATATGTCCTCATGTTTGTGTTTTGTGTGTGTATGTATATTTATTTATTGATTTTGCTAACGGATGTGTCCTCATGTTTGTGTTTTGTATGTATATGTATATTTATTTATTGATTTTGCTAACCGATGTGTCCTCTTTTATTTATTGTTGCATGTATTTTTTTTATTTCTATTTTTTTTTGTAAAGTGATGTGTCTTTTTCTGTCCTCTTCCCATCCACCCACCTGTCAGTACTTTTTGTGTGTTCAGTCTTTAAGAGATGGAAATGCTGGTTGTCTTGGATGATGTCCCCTGTTGGTGGTTGGGAGCTTAGAAATTGTATGGGTATCGGTGTGGTGTGTGATGTCACATGAGAGTACTTGGCTGTGATGAGAAAATTTGAAAAAGTTGAAAGAAACATGCATTTTGACAGGAAGTTCTCCTCCCCTCTCTCTTGTAATTGCCAATCACAGTAAAGCCACAGAAGGTGGAACAATGTTCATTATAATTACCAGACACAGTAAAGCCACAGAAGATGGAATAATGTTCATTATAAATATAATTACCAGACACAGTAAACTAAAGGCACAGAAGATGGAATAATGTTCATTATAATTACCCGACACAGTAAAAAGCCACAGAAGATGGAACAATGTTCATTATAATTACCAGACACAGTAAAAAGCCACAGAAGATGGAACAATGTTCATTGTAATTACCAGTCACAGAAAAAGCAGAGTGTGATATGATGTTCAATGTGTGATGAATACTAACAGTGGGTGACAAGCCATGGCTTGCTGTTAAAAAGAAAAGAAAAAAAAAAAAAAAGCAAGGTGAAGAGTTGAGAAAAAAGTCAGACTTGAGCAAGGAACTGGATACAAACGGAATCTCTGAACAAAATATGGTTGCAGGTTAACCCTTTGACTCCCACACCCTGTCCACCAGCATCCTGTATCGCCAAGCATGCTGGCAAAGCAGAAACTTAACCCTTTGATTCTCCCCCTCTATCCACCAGTTTTCCTGCTGGAAGCTGATGGATAGGGTGAGGGAGTCAAAGGGTTAAGTTTTTGCAGTTGGTGGATAGGGTGCAAGAGTCAAAGGGTTAAAAAGAAGACAAAGGACAGTAAAAATGGCAGCTGTAGCAGGATCGATTTGAACTCGGATGTCATTTTTTTCTTTAAGCTTTGTTTACTGTTCTGTAAGTACCTGTTAAAGGGTTAACATTTTGGTATGCTTTAGGAAAAACTCTTGTTTTCCATTCTGTTGGTACCTGATAAAGGTTAAAGTTTCAGTATATTAGGAAAGGAACCAGAAAAAAAACACGAAAAAAGAATATGAACGCTTATTTAATACAACAAGACAAGACGGGCGCACATTTTCAGTCAGCTGACCTTTGTCAAGAGTAAGATTACAAACAAACAAACACCAGATACAAAAATTAGGAGAAAAAGACTGAAACTTCCCTGCTTCTCCTTCCAGTGTGAGAAATTCAGATAAGGAATAAGTTTTAGGAAAGACTTTTTGTTTTCCATTCTGTAGGTACCTGATAAAGGTTAAAGTTTCAGTATGTTAGGAAAGACTTTTGTTGTCCATTTTGTAGGTATTAATTCGAGGTTGAAATGTCATTACCCATTATAGTGATGACCCATAGATGATTAACCCTTTGACTCCCACACCCTGTCCTCCAGTGTCCTGCATTGCCAACCATGCTAACAAAGCAAAAACTTCAAACCTTTAATTCCCTCACCCTGTTCTCCAGCTTCCTGCAGAAAGCTGGTGGATAATGTGAGAAAGTCAAAGGGTCAGGTTTTTGCAGTTGGTGGGATGGGTGCGGGAGTCAAAGGGTTAAGGTTCAGAGCTGATTAAGGTTCAGCAGTGATTTGTACGGTAGACCAGGCCAACTGCAATAGCCTTACGTGCGCGAGATACAGTATATGTATTGTTTGAGGGTGGGATCGGGGTGGGGGGTGTGGGTGTGGGGGGTGGGGGTGGGGATATTATCAACAAGAATGTGGTAGAACGGAATTCCACACCAGCAGTTAACTGGAATATTAATTGTAACAAAAGTTGGGACGTCGGCCAGGTTTTCCCCATGTGGCATCACATGACAGTTATCAGCTTGTCTCGTTCTGTCGTTGGCGCGGCATGCGCTTTGTGTACAGCGTTGTCGTGGCCACGCCATGTGTGTGTCTGTGTGTGTGTGGAGACGGGTGTGGTCAGGTTTTGTCATTGATTTGTTTTTCAGGGGAAGACAAATAACCAGTCGGCCTCAGTAAGTCAGTGTAGAGCTATGCCTGGCTGTTGAAGGCAGCGCCACTTGTATGGAATGCCAGCGGCCCTTGCTAGCTATCTTTGTGGGCAACTAACAGCCTGCCTTGTCTGTCACGCTTGTTAGTAACCCTTTTGACTCCCGCGCCCTGTCCACCAGCGTCCTGCATTGCCAACCATGCTAGCAAAGCAAAAACTTAACCCTTTGACTCCCTCATCCTATCCACCAGCTTCCGGATGAGGGAGTCAAAGGGTTAAGTTTTTGCAGTTGGTGGACAGGGAGCGAGAGTCGGAGGGTTACCAGCTGTGAACCTGACCTGTAAAATTGAAAGGCAGTGATTCTGTGTAAATAAGGGTGGTTATCAGGCATGGCTTGCCTTTCTGTCTCCTCCTCCTCCTCCTCTGGCTTATATTATTCATCAGCTCTTGTGTGTGTGTAAATTGTTTGCTTTCTGCAGTTTGTATATAATTTGAAGGGGGTGGGAGTAATGCATTTCAGTAATAGCTTGGGTAACAACACGACATTAATAACAACAATGACAACTTTAACAACAACAACAACAGTTATGATAATGGTAATAATTTGAAAACATTAGATAATGATATTAACAGTTACCATAGTAATAATAACAACAATGACAACAACAACAAAACAACAACGGTAATGACAATGATAGCAATAATGATGATGATGATGATAATAATAATAATAATGGTAAAATAATAATAATAATACTTTTAACTTAACAACAACAACAACAACAACAACAACAACAACAGAAATTACGAAAAGTATGCTTTATCTAAAACTTACCCAAAGCGTACCTTTAACTTTACATAACACTTACCAAAAGCATACCTTTAAGTACCAAGTAATAACTTCTTCACACTCATTTCTTGTCTCTCTCCCCTGTTCCTGCCCCTCTCCCTCTCCCCCTGTTCCTGTCCCTCTCCCTCTCCCCCTGTTCCTGTCCCTCTCCCTCTTCCTGTCCTGTTCCTGTTCCTCTCCCCTGTTCCTGCCCCTCTTCCTGTCCTGTTCCTCTCCCTGTTCCTGTCCCTCTCCCTCTTCCTGTCCTGTTCCTGTCTCTCTCCCCTGTTCCTGTCCCTCTCCCTGTCTCGCTCCCCTGTCCATTTCCCCCTGTTCCTGTCTCCCCTGTTCATTTCCCCCTGTTCCTGTCTCTCTCCCCTGTTCATTTCCCCTTGTTCCTGTCCCTGTTCCGGTCTCTCTCCCCTGTTCATTTCCCCTTGTTCCTGTCCCTGTTCCGGTCTCTCTCCCCTGTTCATTTCCCCTTGTTCCTGTCCCTGTTCCGGTCTCTCTCCCCTGTTCATTTCCCCTTGTTCCTGTCCCTGTTCCTCTCTCCCTGTTCATTTCCCCTTGTTTCCTGTCCCTGTTCCTGTCTCTCTCCCCTGTTCATTTCCCCCTGTTCCTGTCCATGTTCCTGTCTCTCTCCCCTGTTCATTTCCCCTTGTTCCTGTCCCTGTTCCTGTCTCTCTCCCCTGTTCATTTCCCCCTGTTCCTGTCCATGTTCCTGTCTCTCTCCCCTGTTCATTTCCCCTTGTTCCTGTCCCTGTTCCTTGTCTCTCTCCCCTGTTCATTTCCCCTTGTTCCTGTCCCTGTTCCTGTCTCTCTCCCATGTTCATTTCCCCTTGTTCCTGTCCCTGTTCCTGTCTCTCTCCCCTGTTCATTTCCCCCTGTTCCTGTCCATGTTCCTGTCTCTCTCCCCTGTTCATTTCCCCTTGTTCCTGTCCCTGTTCCAGTCTCTCTCCCCTGTTCATTTCCCCTTGTTCCTGTCCCTGTTCCTGTCTCTCTCCCCTGTTCATTTCCCCCTGTTCCTGTCCCTGTTCCTCTCTCCCCTGTTCATTTCCCCTTGTTCCTGTCCCTGTTCCTGTCTCTCTCCCCTGTTCATTTCCCCTGTTCCTGTCCATGTTCCTGTCTCTCTCCCCTGTTCATTTCCCCTTGTTCCTGTCCCTGTTCCTGTCTCTCTCCCCTGTTCATTTCCCCTGTTCCTGTCCCTGTTCCTCTCTCCCCTGTTCATTTCCCCTTGTTCCTGTCCCTGTTCCTTGTCTCTCTCCCCTGTTCATTTCCCCTTGTTCCTGTCCCTGTTCCTGTCTCTCCCCCCTGTTCATTTCCCCCTGTTCCTGTCCCTGTTCCTGTCTCTCTCCCCTGTTCATTTCCCCCTGTTCCTGTCCATGTTCCTGTCTCTCTCCCCTGTTCATTTCCCCTTGTTCCTGTCCCTGTTCCTGTCTCTCTCCCCTGTTCATTTCCCCTTGTTCCTGTCCCTGTTCCTGTCTCTCTCCCCTGTTCATTTCCCCTGTTCCTGTCCCTGTTCCTGTCTCTCTCCCCTGTTCATTTCCCCTTGTTCCTGTCCCTGTTCCTGTCTCTCTCCCTGTTCATTTCCCCTTGTTCCTGTCCCTGTTCCTGTCTCTCTCCCCTGTTCATTTCCCCTTGTTCCTGTCCCTGTTCCTGTCTCTCTCCCCTGTTCATTTCCCCTTGTTCCTGTCCCTGTTCCTGTCTCTCTCCCCTGTCCATTTCCCCTGTTCCTGTCCCTGTTCCTGTCTCTCTCCCCTGTCCATTTCCCTGTTCCTGTCCCTGTCCTGTCTCTCTCCCCTGTTCATTTCCCCCTGTTCCTGTCCCTGTCCTGTCTTTCTCCCCAGTCCATTTCCCCCTGTTCCTGTCCCTGTTCCTGTCCCTGTTCCTGTCTCTCTCCCCTGTTCATTTCCCCCTGTTCCTGTCCTGTTCCTCTCTCCCCTGTTCATTTCCCCTTGTTCCTGTCCCTGTTCCTTGTCTCTCTCCCCTGTTCATTTCCCCTTGTTCCTGTCCCTGTTCCTGTCTCTCCCCCCTGTTCATTTCCCCCTGTTCCTGTCCCTGTTCCTGTCTCTCTCCCCTGTTCATTTCCCCCTGTTCCTGTCCATGTTCCTGTCTCTCTCCCCTGTTCATTTCCCCTTGTTCCTGTCCCTGTTCCTGTCTCTCTCCCCTGTTCATTTCCCCTTGTTCCTGTCCCTGTTCCTGTCTCTCTCCCCTGTTCATTTCCCCTTGTTCCTGTCCCTGTTCCTGTCTCTCTCCCTGTTCATTTCCCCCTGTTCCTGTCCTGTTCCTGTCTCTCTCCCCTGTCCATTTCCCCTTGTTCCTGTCCCTGTTCCTGTCTCTCTCCCTGTTCATTTCCCCTGTTCTGTCCCTGTTCCTGTCTCTCTCCCCTGTTCATTTCCCCTGTTCCGTCCCTGTTCCTGTCTCTCTCCCCTGTTCATTTCCCCTCTGTCCCTTCTTCTCTCTCCCTGTTCATTTCCCCTGTTCCTGTCCTGTCCTGTCTCTCTCCCCTGTTCTTTCTTCCCTGTTCATCCTGTTCCTGTCTCTCTCCCCTGTTCATCTCCCCTGTTTCCTGTCCCTGTTCCTGTCTCTCCCCTGTCTTCTTTCCTGTCCTGTTCCTGTCTCTCTCCCCTGTTCCATTTCCCCTGTTCCTGTCCCTGTCCTGTCTCTCTCCCC
>JAPXFY010002931.1:20000-24209 GCA_030674185.1 Monoplex corrugatus
ATCAGTTTAATAGCTGTGGTGTTGTGTGGGGGAGTGTTTTCAGGGAGTGTAGGACAGGTATAGACATTTGGCTGTGGTGGGAGTGTTTTCAGGGAGTGTAGGACAGGTATAGACGTCTGGCTGTGGTGGGAGGGTTTTCAGGGAGTGTAGGACAGGTATAGACATCTGGCTGTGGTGGGAGGGTTTTCAGGGAGTGTAGGACAGGTACAGACATCTGGCTGTGGTGGGAGTGTTTTCAGGGAATGTAGGACAGGTACAGACATCTGGCTGTGGTGGGAGTGTTTTCAGGGAGTGTAGGACAGGTACAGACATCTGGCTGTGGTGGGAGTGTTTTCAGGGAGTGTAGGACAGGTACAGACATCTGGCTGTGGTGGGAGTGTTTTCAGGGAGTGTAGGACAGGTACAGACATCTGGCTATGGTGGGAGTGTTTTCAGGGAGTGTAGGACAGGTATAGACATCTGGCTGTGGTGGGAGTGTTTTCAGGGAGTGTAGGACAGATACAGACATCTGGCTGTGGTGGGAGTGTTTTCAGGGAGTGTAGGACAGGTACAGACATCTGGCTGTGGTGGGAGGGTTTTCAGGGAGTGTAGGACAGGTACAGACATCTGGCTGTGGTGGGAGTGTTTTCAGGGAGTGTAGGACAGGTACAGACATCTGGCTGTGGTGGGAGGGTTTTCAGGGAGTGTAGGACAGATGTATGAAGTGTTGACATTATTGTTTTTTTTATTGTGTAATTGTTTTTGTAATGTTATTCTTCAAATTCATATGGACTCACTGTGCCATGATTGGAGTTATTATTATTATTATTTTTTTTGAGAATCATTGCACTTAAGGAGATTCCTTTATGCTCACCTTTTTTTTTTGTCCTGCCTTTATCTCCCTTTGACTTGGGAGATGGGGAAAAAAATCTTCTGCTTTTACCTCCCTTTGATGTGAGAGATGGAGCAAAAATCTCCTGCCTTTATCTCCCTTTGACTTGGGAGATGGGGAAAAAAATCTTCTGCCTTTACCTCCCTTTGATGTGAGAAATGGAGAAAAAATCTCCTGCCTTTATCTCCCTTTGACTTGGGAGATGGGGAAAAAAATCTTCTGCCTTTACCTCCCTTTGATGTGAGAGATGGAGAAAAAATCTCCTGCCTTTATCTCCCTTTGACTTGGGAGATGGGGAAAAAAATCTTCTGCCTTTACCTCCCTTTGATGTGAGAGATGGAGAAAAAATCTCCTGCCTTTGACTTGGGAGATGGGGAAAAAAATCTTCTGCCTTTACCTCCCTTTGATGTGAGAGATGGGGGGGGGGGGGGGGGGATCCCCTGCCTATACCTCCCTTTGATGTGAGAGATGGGGGAAATCTGTCTTTACCTCCCTTTGATGTGAGAGATGGGGGGGGGGGGGGGATCCCCTGCCTATACCTCCCTTTGACTTGGGAGATGGGGAAAAATCTGTCATTACCTCCCTTTGACTTGGGAGATGGGAAAAATCTGTATTTACCTCCCTTTGACTTGGGAGATGGGGAAAAATCTGTATTTACCTCCCTTTGACTTGAGAGATGGGGAAAAATCTGTATTTACCTCCCTTTGACTTGGGAGATGGGGAAAAATCTGTATTTACCTCCCTTTGACTTGGGAGATGGGGAAAAATCTGTATTTACCTCCCTTTGACTTGGGAGATGGGGAAAAATCTGTCTTTACCTCCCTTTGACTTGAGAGATGGGGAAAAATCTGTCTTTACCTCCCTTTGACTTGAGAGATGGGGAAAAATCTGTCTTTACCTCCCTTTGACTTGAGAGATGGGGAAAAATCTGCCTTTACCTCCCTTTGACTTGAGAGATGGGGAAAAATCTGTCTTTACCTCCCTTTGACTTGAGAGATGGGGGAAATCTCCTGCCTTTACCTCCCTTTGACTTGGGAGATGGGGAAAAATCTCCTGCCTTTACCTCCCTTTGACTTGAGAGATGGGGGAAATCTCCTGCCCTTACCTCCCTTTGACTTGGGAGATGGGGAAAAATCTGTCTTTACCTCCCTTTGACTTGGGAGATGGGGAAAAATCCCCTGCCTTTACCTCCCTTTGACTTGGGAGATGGGGGAAATCTCCTGCCTTTACCTCCCTTTGCCTCGGGAGATGGGGGAAATCTCCTGCCTTTACCTCCCTTTGACTTGGGAGATGGGAAAAATCTCCTGCTTTTTCTCACCGGGTGGAGATGTCTGGACCAGTAGAACTGAAGACCACTGATTGGCAGTTAAGACATTTACCCACCTGATTACCCCCCCCCCCCCCCCCCTGTTGCTGGTCAGCGTCTGTAACAGTCACTGATGTCCGAGTTACTGATTATGTCTGTGATATACTGACTGATTCAAATCAGTTCAGTAACACTTGAATAATGCACAGGGAGATCGGTTTGTGTTGTCATGGGATCATGATAACGCATATAAAAACATACCAAACACGCATCAATTTAAAAAAAAACCAAACAACAGGTATCAATCGTAGGGGTGATAATGTTGCATGTGTTGGTTGAATGTGTGAATGTCTGTGGGAATGAATGAATTCAGGTAATATGTTTTTGTATATGGAGTTCTGAACCTTAGACATCTGACCAACCGTCTGTTACTGGTATTTTTGTGTAATGGGTGTATTTTCATCTGTCAAAGTTCTTACAAGTCTTTTGTTAGTAATTTGACTCTTTTACATGTCGCTAAACACGTGTTGTCTTTTACCCACCACCCCTTCTGTTTTCCTAACCCTTTGACTCCTGCACCCTATCCACCAACCGCAAAAACTTAACTCTTTGACTCCCTCACCCTGTCCACCAGCTTCCTGCAGGAAGCTGGTGGATCAGGATAGGGTGAGGGAGTCAAAGGGTTAAGTTTTTGTTTGCTAGAGTGGTTGACAAGGCAGGATGTTGGTGGACAGGGTGCGGGAGTATCAAAGGGTTAATAACTTTTCCAAACCTTTGTCATGTTTGGTCTTACTTCCACTGATGTCTGTACTGTTGACCGCTGCATCTGTTTATGGATTGAATATTATTGGATGTGTGTGTGTGTGTGTGTGTGTGTGTGTGTGTGTGTGTGTGTGTGTGTGTGTGTGTGTGCAGGCCCCGGCCAGTCTTCTGGAAGCCTTAGAACAACACCTGGCCTCCCTGGAAGGCAAGAAGGGCGTGGCCGCCACAAACTACACCAGCGCTGCCAAGTCAGTATCTGACCTCACTACCTTGTCCACCTTGTTCTTGTTTCTTGTACATGGAGAGGGAGTGTGTGTATGTGCTTAACTGTGCCCTTGTTCACCTTGTTCTTGTTTCTTGTGAGGGAGAGGGAGTGTGTGTATGTGTTTAACTGTGCCCTTGTCCACCTTGTTCTTGTTTCTTGTACATGGAGAGGGAGTGTGTGTATGTGTTTAACTGTGCCCTTGTTCACCTTGTTCTTGTTTCTTGTACATGGAGAGGGAGTGTGTGTATGTGCTTAACTGTGCCCTTGTCCACCTTGTTCTTGTTTCTTGTACATGGAGAGGGAGTGTGTGTATGTGTTTAACTGTGCCCTTGTTCACCTTGTTCTTGTTTCTTGTACATGGAGAGGGAGTGTGTGTGTATGTGCTTAACTGTGCCCTTGTTCACCTTGTTCTTGTTTCTTGTACATGGAGAGGGAGTGTGTGTGTATGTGCTTAACTGTGCCCTTGTTCACCTTGTTCTTGTTTCTTGTACATGGAGAGAGAGTGTGTGTATGTGCTTAACTGTGCCCTTGTTCACCTTGTTCTTGTTTCTTGTACATGGAGAGGGAGTGTGTGTATGTGCTTAACTGTGCCCTTGTTCACCTTGTTCTTGTTTCTTGTGAGGGAGAGGGAGAGAGTGTACGTGCTCAACGCGTTCATCCCTGGAGTTATTGCAGTTATTTCAAGAACCCTCGTGGGGATGCCGGGGGCTCTTTCAGTATAAATAGTATCCCCACCTTCTGGAAATTCTGTGCTAGAAATTTCCTCTTTCCTGTCACTCTCTTTGTTTCTACCTTGTTTCTTTGCTTTCTGTCATTTCTTCCTATCATTTTCTGCCTTCCTGGTCCATTCACCTGTATGTGTTCGATAAAGTTTTACGTGCTTTTCTCTTAGGATTGATGAGTGGCATGTGTTAAGTGCATTTTTGGCTCTTGGGAAGTGGGATGTGCAGAGGAATTTGAGATAATTTAGGCTTGTTTTTATATATGTTTTAGTGTCCTTACTAA
>JAPXFY010002932.1:0-2500 GCA_030674185.1 Monoplex corrugatus
GTGTTTCTCTGCGGAAAAAGTTGGGACCGCCCTCGAAAAAACCAGCTGACTTCATCTGTGCCAAACTCCTTGTTCCTAAGTTTATAAAATCAAATGGCCGAACACACCAGTGGGTGAGCAATGCTGTGTTAGCCTGAAACTTGCTCGGGAACCACGGAGGCCTTGCTAGGGCACGAGACAGAAACTGCCAAACTGCAAGAAGTGGACCATTTTTACGCTGGCGCGTGGGCAAGCCCGGGCGGAAAAGATTAAAAATTCGTTGTGCACATGCAGGGGGGATGTCTTGAGAGGGAACTGTTGTCACCACTTAGGCTTTATAGCCCCGCGATTTTCCGCTAGCCACCATCTCCTCACCATGCCTCCCAGACGAAAGGAGACCACCTTCAACAAAGCCCGGGCCATCGCATGGCTGCAGGACGGCGTAAGCAAGCGAGAAGTGGGCAGACGACTTGCGGTGTCCCATTCTGTCGTGGTCAGGCTGCATCAGAAGTTCCAGGCCACCAACAGCGTTCTCGAGAGGCCCAGGTCAGGACGGCCTAAGAAGACAACACAGCGTGAAGATCGCTTCATCAGAAGACAAGCTCTGCAGCAGCGAGGCACCACTGCAAACATCATCAGGGACCAGCTGAGGGAGGCAACACACACCAACGTCAGCACGAAGACCATCCGCAAACGCCTGCACGAAGTTGGTCTGCGATCACGTCGTCCAGCTGTACGGCCACGACTGACAGCAGCTCATCGCCAGGCTCGTTTGGCGTTCTGTCACAACCATGCCAGATGGACACGCCAGCAATGGGCCGATGTGCTGTTCAGCGATGAGTCCCGCTTCACTCTGCACCATCAGGACGGTCGGGCTCGTGTGTGGAGGCGTCAAGGTGAGCGGTACGACAACGGTCTTGTGCAGGAGAGGGTGGCCTTCGGCGGGGGCTCCATCATGGTGTGGGGGGCCTTCAGTTTTCGACACAGAACCCCCCTCTACCACATTGTTGGCAAACCTGACGGGCCAGCGCTACAGAGATGAGATTGTCGCCCATTTGGTTCTACCCGCTCTACAACAGATTGGTGTGCAGGCTGTGTTCCAGGACGATAACGCGACACCTCACAGAGCGAGGCTGGTAAACAACTTCATCCAGCAGGCTGGTGTCACCAGGATGAACTGGCCGGCCTGCAGCCCTGATTTTAACCCATCGAGCACCTGTGGGATGAGCTGGACAGGCGAGTGAGGAAGAACCACCCACCCCCAAGGAACCTGCAGCAACTGCTTCAGTTCCTGCAAATCGAATGGCAGGCCATTCCACAGGCCGTCTGCAGAAAGCTGGTAAACTCAATGAGGAACAGGACTGCAGAAGGCATCGCAAAACGCGGCGGACACACCCATTACTGAACTGTTCGGACCTTGCCAATTTTGTTTTCGACCCCCATGTTGTTTCAGAGCTTGTCGACACGTAATGCGTGAATGAAATGTGACCATATTTTGAAAAAGAATCGCAGAGATAATGAATTAAACATGTTACAAATTCGATTCAATTTTGTTTGGTGATTTGGAAGCTGTGTTTGTTTGAGTAAGTGGTCCCTAACTTTTTCCTTTCAGTATATATATGCGAGTGTGTGTTTGTGCGAACGCGTATATATGTATGTGCGTGTGTGTTTGTGCGAGCGCATATTATATACATGTGTGTGTGCGTGCGAGCGCGCATATTATATACATGTACATATATATATATATATATTGTGTGTGTGTGTGTGTGCGCGTGTTTGTGCGAGCGCGTATACTATATATATAATATATGTGAGTGTGCGTGTTTGTGCGTATATTATATATATATAGGCCTATATATATATATGTTGTGTGTGTGTGTGTGCGCGTGCGCGAGCGCGCTTTATATATATATATATATTGTGTGTGTGTGTGTTTGTGCGAGCGCGTATATATATGTGTGTGTGTGTGCGCGCGCGCGCAAATATTATGTTTGTGCGAGTGCCTGTATTATATATATATATATATGTGTGTGTGTGTGTGTGTGCGCGTGCGTGTTTGTGCGAGCGAGTATATTACATGTATATATGTGTATTTGTGCGAGTATATTATATAATATATAATATATATACACACATACATACATATGTGTGTGTGTGTGTGCGAGCGCGTGTATTATAAATATGTATGTGTGTGTGCGCGCGTGTTTGTGCGAGCGTGTATATTATTATATATATATGTGTGTGTGTGTGTGCGTTTGTGCGAGCGAGCATTATATATTTATATGCGTGTGTTTGTGCGAGCGAGTAGGGCTATATTATATGTGTGTGTGTGTTTGTGCGAGTATATATGTGTGTGTGTGTGTGTGTGTGCGCGAGTATATTATATATATATATGTATTAAAAAAATATATGTTTGTGCGAGTGCGTATACTATATATATATGTGTGTGTGCGCGTTTATGCGAGTGCGTATATTAGATATATGTGTGTGTGTGTATTCGAGCGCGTATATTATATGAATA
>JAPXFY010002932.1:7500-24201 GCA_030674185.1 Monoplex corrugatus
CAAGATAATACGTATTGAACAATTTTCAACAAATTACAATAAAAATTGGACTTTCAAGATGTATTGAACAATTTCAAAACATTACTCACAATAAGAATTAGACTTTAAGATGAATTGAACAATTTCAAAATCAAATACTTTCAAACAATGCAGATCAGATTCTTGCATTTATCTAAAGAATCTTTTAGCAAATACCCTAAACACACCTAAACACAAAATCATGAACATAAATTAGCGCACAAAGGCATAAACTGCCATTAAGCATATCACATTTCCATAGAAATAAAAATGTAGTTAATTCACGTATCAAAATAGCAATGCTAAGAAAAAGTTGGTAAAATTGTACAGAACACATACTGGTGAGTGGACCAGCAAGGCAGAAAATGATAGGAAGAGATGACAAAAGGCGCAAGACACAGACAGAGTGACAGAAAAGAGGACATTTCTAGGACAGAATTTCCAGGTGGAGATACGATTTATACTGAAAGAGCCCCCAGTACTTCTATCAGATACACGTGAAATGGTGACACTCCATTCTGACACTGAATGGGCCTCACTCTGTACACTGAAATGGTGACACTCACACTTCTGTACCATGAAATGGTGACACTCATATCTATCATGTGTACACCAGTCTTCATGAATACCTTGTCATATGCTCTCAATCATCCTTGTACATCACATCTGTACTACAAAGCATACACTACTCGACTACTCTCTTCTGCTACACAAAACACAATATACAGACATTTTATCTGAGCATACAAACACAAAAGCAAATAATATGACACATACAGACACAGATGTTTCAGTTAGAGCATACAAACACAAAAACAAACAACATGACACATACAGACACAGATGTTTCAGTTAGAGCATACAAACACAAAAACAAACAATATGACACATACAGACACAGATGTTTCAGTTAGAGCATACAAACACAAAAACAAACAATATGACACATACAGACACAGATGTTTCAGTTAGAGCATACAAACACAAAAACAAACAATATGACACATACAGACACAGATGTTTCAGTTAGAGCATACAAACACAAAAACAAACAATATGACACATACAGACACAGATGTTTCAGTTAGAGCATACAAACACAAAAACAAACAATGACACATACAGACACAGATGTTTCAGTTAGAGCATACAAACACAAAAACAAACAATATGACACATACAGACACAGATGTTTCAGTTAGAGCATACAAACACAAAAACAAACAATATGACACATACAGACACAGATGTTTCAGTCAGAGCATACAAACACAAAAACAAACAATATGACACATACAGACACAGATGTTTCAGTTAGAGCATACAAACACAAAAACAAACAATATGACACATACAGACACATATGTTTCAGTTAGAGCATACAAACACAAAAGCAAACAACATGACACATACAGAGATGTTTCAGTTAGAGCATACAAACACAAACAATATGACACATACAGACACAGATGTTTCAGTTAGAGCATACAAACACAAAAACAAACAACATGACACATACAGAGATGTTTCAGTTAGAGCATACAAACACAAAAACAAACAACATGACACATACAGACACAGATGTTTCAGTTAGAGCATACAAACACAAAAACAAACAATATGACACATACAGACACAGATGTTTCAGTTAGAGCATAAAACACAAAAACAACATATGACACATACAGACACGATGTTTCAGTTAGAGCATACAAACACAAAAACAAACAACATGACACATACAGACACAGATGTTTCAGTTAGAGCATACAAACACAAAAACAAACAACATGACACATACAGACACAGATGTTTCAGTTAGAGCATACAAACACAAAAACAAACAATATGACACATACAGACACAGATGTTTCAGTTAGAGCATACAAACACAAAAACAAACAATATGACACATACAGACACAGATGTTTCAGTTAGAGCATACAAACACAAAAAACAAACAATATGACACATACAGACACAGATGTTTCAGTTAGAGCATACAAACACAAAAACAAACATGACACATACAGACACAGATGTTTCAGTTAGAGCATACAAACACAAAACAAACAATGACACATACAGACAGAGATGTTTCAGTAGAGCATACAAACACAAAAACAAACAATATGACACATACACACAGATGTTTCAGTTAGAGCATACAAACACAAAAACAAACAATATGACACATACAGAAGATGTTTCAGTTAGAGCATACAAAAACAAACAATATGACACATACAGACACAGATGTTTCAGTTAGAGCAAACAAAAAACACCCAACAAAAAAAAACAAACAACATGACACATACAGACACAGATGTTTCGTTAGAGCATACAAACACAAAAACAAACAAATGACACATACAGACACAGATGTTTCAGTTAGAGCATACAAACACAAAAACAAACAATATGACACACAACACAGATGTTTCAGTTAGAGCATACAAACACAAAAACAAACAAATGACACATACAGACACAGATGTTTCAGTTAGAGCATACAAACACAAAAACAAAAATATGACACATACAGACACAGATGTTTCAGTTAGAGCATACAAACACAAAAACAAACAATATGACACATACAGACACAGATGTTTCAGTTAGAGCATACAAACACAAAAACAAACAATATGACACATACAGACACAGATGTTTCAGTTAGAGCATACAAACACAAAAACAAACAATATGACACATACAGACACAATGTTTCAGTTAGAGCATACAAACACAAAAACAAACAAATGACACATACAGACACAGATGTTTCAGTTAGAGCATACAAACACAAAAACAAACAAATGACACATACAGACACAGATGTTTCAGTAGAGTACAAACACAAAAACAAACAAATGACACATACAGACACAGATGTTTCAGTTAGAGCATACAAACACAAAAACAAAACATGACACATACAGACACAGATGTTTCAGTTAGAGCATACAAACACAAAACAAACAACATGACACATACAGACACAGATGTTTCAGTTAGAGCATACAAACACAAAAACAAACAATATGACACATACAGACACAGATGTTTCAGTTAGAGCATACAAACACAAAAACAAACAATATGACACATACAGACACAGATGTTTCAGTTAGAGCATACAAACACAAAAACAAACAATATGACACATACAGACACAGATGTTTCAGTTAGAGCATACAAAACAAAAACAAACAAATGACACATACAGACACAGATGTTTCAGTTAGAGCATACAAACACAAAAACAAACAACATGACACATACAGAACAGATGTTTCAGTTAGAGCATACAAACACAAAAAAAACATGACACATACAGACACAGATGTTTCAGTTAGAGCATACAAACACAAAACAAACAATATGACACATACCACAGATGTTTCAGTTAGAGCATACAAACACAAAAAAAACAATATGACACATACACAGATGTTTCAGTTAGAGCATACAAACACAAAAAATAAAAACAAATTTTAACATACAAAACAAACAAAATGACACATACAGACACAGATGTTTCAGTTAGAGCATACAAACACAAAAACAAACAATATGACACATACAGACACAGATGTTTCAGTTAGAGCATACAAACACAAAAACAAACAATATGACACATACAGAGATGTTTCAGTTAGAGCATACAAACACAAAAACAAACAATATGACACATACAGACACAGATGTTTCAGTTAGAGCATACAAACACAAAAACAAACAACATGACACATACAGACACAGATGTTTCAGTTAGAGCATACAAACACAAAAACAAACAATATGACACATACAGACACAGATGTTTCAGTTAGAGCATACAAACACAAAAACAAACAATATGACACATACAGACACAGATGTTTCAGTTAGAGCATACAAACACAAAAACAAACAATATGACACATACAGACACAGATGTTTCAGTTAGAGCATACAAACACAAAAACAAACAATATGACACATACAGACACAGATGTTTCAGTTAGAGCATACAAACACAAAAACAAACAATATGACACATACAGACACAGATGTTTCAGTTAGAGCATACAAACACAAAAACAAACAACATGACACATACAGACACAGATGTTTCAGTTAGAGCATACAAACACAAAAACAAACAATATGACACATACAGACACAGATGTTTCAGTTAGAGCATACAAACACAAAAGCAAACAACATGACACATACAGACACAGATGTTTCAGTTAGAGCATACAAACACAAAAACAAACAATATGACACATACACAGATGTTTCAGTTAGAGCATACAAACACAAAAACAAACAATATGACACATACACAGATGTTTCAATTAGAGCATACAAACACAAAAACAAACAATATGACACATACAGACACAGATGTTTCAGTTAGAGCATACAAACACAAAAACAAACAATATTATTATTATTATTATTATTATGAACATTTAGTACGCCTAATCAAATTAATGCCCTAGGCGTTTACAATGGCAAAACATATAACCAGAATCACAAGCACACACACACACGCCCACAGAAGCACCCACACACACACAAACACACACACACACACACACAAACACACACACAGCATGACATGCAAATACAATGACACATTGACACTAAGACACTATAATGTCACCATTACATTACATGGGGGAAGGGGGCAGAGATTACCAGTTTTGGGAAACAGGTGAGTTTTGAGGGAGCGTTTGAATGTGGACAGAGAGGGTGAGTATCTAAGAGAGCGAGGTAACTGATTCCAGATGGTTGGAGCTTGATAGGAAAAAGAACGCTGCCCAAACCTTTTAGTGCGGACTATGGGGATACTATAGAGACGGGTATCAGATGAGGACCGCAAAGCTCGAGATGGCGTGTAGAGATGTAACAGATGGGTGAGATACTCAGGACAGGAAGACTCAATAGATTTGAAGCAGAGGCAGGCAATCTTGTAGGATATTCTTTGCTGAACAGGGAGCCAGTGGAGAGAACAGAGCAATGGCGTAACATGGTTAAATTTTGAAGAGCGGAAGATGAGACGGGCAGCATGATTTTGAACTTTCTTAAGTTTGTTAATGAGATGAGAGGGGGAACCAGAAAAAAGAGCATTACAGTAATCGAGACGGGATAGAACAAATGCACAGACAAGAGCCTTTGTCGTGTCTTCTGAGAGGAGGTGGCGGATAGAAGCAATTCGGCGGAGTTCAAGAAAACAAGTCCGACAGACGTTGCTCACATGCTGGTGGAAGGACAGGGTTTGATCAAGAGTTACACCAAGGTTACGGGCAAAATGGGAGAGAGGGATAGATGAGTCAACAAGTGTGACAGAGGTTGGAAGAGAGGGGTGATTCTGGAGTTTGGGTGGGGTGATCAAGATCAATTCGGATTTCTCTTCATTTAATTTCAGTTTGTTTTCAGTCATCCAATCCTTCAGGTCAGCTACACAAGATTGGGTTTTCTGGATCATGATGGGAAGGTCAGGGAGAGGCCCAGAGACATACAGCTGATTGTCATCCGAGAAAGAATGATGCTGAAGCAGGTGTTCTTGGACAATAGAGGAGACAGGGTAGGTGTAGAGAATGAAAAGTAGGGGGCCCAGAACAGATCCTTGTGGCACTCCGTAAGTCAGACAGGAAGGATTAGAAGAAAGACCATTGACAGAAACTACTTGCAGACGATTGGTGATGTAAGAATGAAACCAGTTCAAGACAGTATCATGGAGCCCAAAAGAGTGATGTAGACGGGAGAGAAGGATAGAGTGGTCAATAGTGTCAAAGGCAGCAGATAGGTCCAAGAGAGTCAAAAGTGATACGTTGTTAGAGTCGAGAGTAGTCAATAAGTCGTTGCAGATTTTGAGAAGAGCAGTTTCGGTACTATGTCCAGAACGGTAAGCAGACTGAAGGGAATAGACAAGGTTATTGGAATGAAGGTGGTTTAACAGCTGGTCAAGAACAACTTTCTCTAAGACCTTGGAAAGAAAAGGAAGATTTGACACAGGTCTATAGTTTTTCAAATTCTCAGGGTCAAGAGTCGTCTTTTTTAGAAGAGGTCTTACAATTGCTGACTTGAAAGAAGAAGGAAAGGAGCCAGTTGAGAGGGAATGGTTAATGATATTGGTGATGTGAGGGAGAAGAGTATCGAGACAATGGGTGAGAAAAGAAGCTGGCAATGGGTCGAGTTCACAGGTTTTAATGCCAGATTTCATGATGATTTTCTTAACAAAGTCCTCAGAAACGGGTTGGAAGAAAGTAAGGGGGATTCCAGAGAAAGGGGGTTCAGGAAATGTAGCATGAGTGTTCGTCGTGGAATCGAGAGAAAGCCTGAGGTTAGCAATCTTGTTGAAAAAATAGTCATACATACAGACACAGATGTTTCAGTTAGAGCATACAAACACAAAAACAAACAATATGACACATACAGAGATGTTTCAGTTAGAGCATACAAAAACAAACAATATGACACATACAGACACAGATGTTTCAGTTAGAGCATACAAACACAAAAACAAACAACATGACACATACAGAGATGTTTCAGTTAGAGCATACAAACACAAAAACAAACAACATGACACATACAGACACAGATGTTTCAGTTAGAGCATACAAACACAAAAACAAACAATATGACACATACAGACACAGATGTTTCAGTTAGAGCATACAAACACAAAAACAAACAATATGACACATACAGACACAGATGTTTCAGTTAGAGCATACAAACACAAAAACAAACAATATGACACATACAGACACAGATGTTTCAGTTAGAGCATACAAACACAAAAACAAACAATATGACACATACAGACACAGATGTTTCAGTTAGAGCATACAAACACAAAAACAAACAATATGACACATACAGACACAGATGTTTCAGTTAGAGCATACAAACACAAAAACAAACAATATGACACATACAGACACAGATGTTTCAGTTAGAGCATACAAACACAAAAACAAACAACATGACACATACAGACACAGATGTTTCAGAGCATACAAACACAAAAAAACAACATGACACATACAGACACAGATGTTTCAGTTAGAGCATACAAACACAAAAACAAACAATATGACACATACAGACACAGATGTTTCAGTTAGAGCATACAAACACAAAACAAACAACATGACACATACAGACACAGATGTTTCAGTTAGAGCATACAAACACAAAAACAAACAACATGACACATACGACACAGATGTTTCAGTTAGAGCATACAAACACAAAAACAAACAAATGACCATACAGACACAGATGTTTCAGTTAGAGCATACAAACACAAAAACAAACAACATGACACATACAGACACAGATGTTTCAGTTAGAGCATACAAACACAAAAACAAACAATATGACACATACAGACACAGATGTTTCAGTTAGAGCATACAAACACAAAAACAAACAATATGACACATACAGACACAGATGTTTCAGTTAGAGCATACAAACACAAAAACAAACAACATGACACATACAGACACAGATGTTTCAGTTAGAGCATACAAACACAAAAACAAACAATATGACACATACAGACACAGATGTTTCAGTTAGAGCATACAAACACAAAAACAAACAATATGACACATACAGACACAGATGTTTCAGTTAGAGCATACAAACACAAAAACAAACAACATGACACATACAGACACATATGTTTCAGTCAGAGCATACAAACACAAAAACAAACAATAACAGACTATACAATTCAAAAATAAAATATTTCAATAAAAAGATGTCTTACCTTATTCCTGGAGTATACAAAGACAAACAATGACTGACCGTGTAATTCAAAAGGAAAATATTTCAATAAAAAGATGTCTTACCTTATTCCTGGATATACAAAGACAAACAATGACTGACCGTGTAATTCAAAAGGAAAATATTTCAATAAAAAGGCATCTCACTTTATCTCTAGAACATGAAAACACAAATACAAACTATGGCAGACCATGCAATTCAAAAAGAAAATGTTTCAATAAAAAGGCATTTTACCCGATTTCCGGAGCATGCAAAGATAAAATACAAACTATGGCAGACCATGCAATTCAAAAAGAAAGTGTTTCAATAAAAAGACATCTTACCTTATTTCCGGAGTATGCAAAGATAAATACATACAAGACCATACTACAAGACCGAAAAATACGCCGGTCTTGCCAGCACCCTGAAGAAAGCAGGTCTGCGGGTCAAAATCTTCGCCATAGAGGTCGGGGCAAGAGGGTTTGTGGGCATCTCCGCTTATGATCTCATGAAACAACTCGCCATTTCTGGGAAGAAGAGGACTAGAGCCCTTAAAGCGATGGCAGAGGCAGCAGAAAGGAGCTCAAGCTGGATCTGGGCAAGGAGGAACCAAAAGTGAACTTCATAAGGATTAAATTCCCTACAGATGATGTTTGCCCCGTAAGCACATTGGTAAAACCGCGTACCGCAGTTCTGAAGCGCAGAATCGCCCAGGTTCGCTCCCCGGCGTGGGAAAAAAAAAAAAAAAAAAAAAAGACAACAGCAGAAGGGCATCCAGGAGTCATGACCTGGATGTGGCCCGGCCCCCCGAGAGTGTAAGGAATTCAGGGCCGAAACACTTGTCTAAAGGGGGTTACTTCTCTGAAGACCTTCTGTTGTCTAGCTCTCCCTAGAGTTTCTTTCTGCCATACAATGGCAGACCGTGCGATTCAAAAAGAAAATATTTCAGTAATCAGGCATTTTACTGTGTCTCTGAAGCATGCAAAGATAACTACAAAGAATGGCAAACTTTGCACTTCAAAAAGAAAACATTTCATGCAATTCAAGAAGAAAAGATTTCAATAAAAAGGCGTCTCACTTTCTCTCTGAAACATGCAAGCACAAATACAAACAATGGCAGACCATGCAATTCAAAAACAAAAGATTTCAATAAAAAGACATCTTACTTTGCCTCAGGACCATGCAAACACAAACACAAACACAATGGCAGTCCATGCAATTCAAAAGGAAAACATTTCAATAAAAGGCAACTTACCTTTGCCTGAGGAGTATGCAAACAAACAAAAACCACCAACAATGGCACACTGTGCAATTCAAAAGGGGAAAAAATTCAATAATAAGACAACTTACTCTGTCTCAGAAGCAATGCAACCACAATAACAATGGCACACTGTGCAATTCAAAAGGAAAGAAATTCAACAACAAAACAAATTACACTGTCTCAGGAGTATTTGTCCAAGGATCATCATCATCATCATCATCATCAGGTGCCTTGCCGCATGGCGTTGGCGATCATGGACTTCCATCTGTCTCTATCTCTTCCACCCTCTTTGTCCTCAGCCACTCTGCAAGTCCGTCTAGTATCTTCTCCCTGCAACCACAAAAACAAATGATACAATGTGAAATTCAAAAGAAAAATATTCAACAAAAAGACAACTTACTTTGTCTCATCAACATGCAAACAAAAGCAATGGTAGACTTTGCAATTCAAACACAAAATATTTCAATTAAAAGTTATTTGTCTCAGGAGCATGCAAACACAAACATATAAAAAACGGTGGTAGACTGGGGAATTCAAAGAGAACATAACCCTGAAAATAGTAACTTACTTTGCTTCAAAAGCATTTGAACACAACAACCAATGGTAGACAGTGCAATTCAAAAGGAAAATATTTCCACAAAAGAAACAGTTTACTTTGTCTCATGATATCCTTGCTGTTGCCAACATGAAGAAAGGCTGGCGGACAATGTGACAGATGTGCCATATCTAGATTACAAAAATATTTCACTGTGTAAAATATTACATATTTCTATATCAATATAATCATTGGTATGGTCATCTCTTAATCTATATGATGATTAACATACATCACAGTGGTGACAACAGAAAATGGCACAAAACACGAATCTTACTTAACAGACATTTACTGATGAATCGACAGCTCCCCCAGTCCTGTACCTGTAACACACACACACAACACACACACACACACACACACACACACACACACACACACACACACACACACACACACCACGATACATATTAGTTAAAGCATACAAACACAAAACAAGTAATGACAGATCATACAATTCAAAAAGAAATTATTTCAATGAAAAGACAACTTATGATTATCTCTGAAACATGCAAAGATAAATACAAATTATGGAAGACCATGCAATTCAAAAAGGAAATTCAATAAAAAGGCGCCCTATTTTATCTCTGAATGTCAGACTTCAAGTTCATATGCTTATAGCCCAGCCGACTGCTAAAGCCATATCAGGGCTAACACCAGGTCAAAAACAACAACCAGGTTATGATAAAGGACATCAGTTAAAAACCATGCTCACTGTTAACCTTGCAAGTCTGAAAAGGCAATTAAAGAAAAACATATTCACACATACAATCACATCAGATGAAATCTAGCTCTTGTAAAAACTGGAAAAATTCATCAGGAGGGACGTCTCGAAAGAGGTCCTTTAAGGAGTCCACCGTTTAGTGCTTACGTCTCACATCGTACAAGTAATGGCAGACCATGATCCGAAAACAAAATTTTAATACAAGGCATCACACTTTATCTCTGAAGCATGCAAAGATATATACACACAATGGCAGACCATGATCCGAAAACAAAAATTTTAATACAAGGCATCTTACTTTATCTCTGAAGCATGCAAAGATATATAACACACAATGGCAGACCATGCAATTCAACAAAAAAACATGTCAATAAAAGCATCTTACTTTGTCTCTGAAACATGCAAACACAAAAAATAATGGTAGACTGCACACTTCAAAAAGAAAACATTTTCAATAAAAGCAACTTAAAAATTTCCTCAGAAGCACACAAACACAAAAACAATGGCTAATTATGCAATTCAAATACATATTTCAATAGAAAGGCAATGACTGTCTCATGTACACACAAACACAAAAACAATGGCAATTATGCAATTCAAATACATATTTCAATAGAAAGGCAAGTGACTGTCTCATGTACACACAAACACAAAAACAATGGAGCATTATGCAATTCAAATACATATTTCAATAGAAAGGCAAGTGACTGTCTCATGTACACACAAACACAAAAACAATGGCACATTATGCAATTCAAATACATATTTCAATAGAAAGGCAAGTGACTGTCTCATGTACACAAAACACAAAACAATGACATTATGCAATTCAAATACATATTCAATAGAAGGCAATGACTGTCATGTACACACAACAAAAACAATGGCACATATGCAATTCAAATACTATTTTAATAGAAAGGCAAGTGACTGTCCATGTACACACAAACACAAAAACAATGGCACATTATGCAATTCAAATACATATTTCAATAGAAAGGCAAATGACTGTCTCATGTACACACAAACACAAAAACAATGGCACATTATGCAATTCAAATACATATTTCAATAGAAAGGCAAGTGACTGTCTCATGTACACACAAACACAAAAACAATGGCACATTATGCAATTCAAATACATATTTCAATAGAAAGGCAAGTGACTGTCTCATGTACACACAAACACAAAAACAATGGTAAACTCTGCAATTTAACTACAAAATATTTCAATAAAAAGACAACTTGCTTTACCTCAGGACCCTGCAAACACAAACACAGAACACAATGGCAGACTATACGATTCAAAAGGAAAACATTTCAATAAAAGGCAACTTAACTCTGCCTGAGAAGCATGCAAACAAAGAAAAACAACCAACAATGGCACACTGTACAATTCAAAAGGAAAAAAAATTCAATACCAACACAACTTACTTTTCTCAGAAGTATCTGTCTAAGGAGCATGCAACCACAACCAATGGCACACTTCACAATTTAAATGAAAAACATTTTAATGAAAAGACAACTTGCTCTGTTGCAGGAAGATGAAAAAAAAAATGGTGGACTTCGCAATTCCGATACATAATAGTTCAATTTAAAAAAGTGATTTGTCTCAGAAGCATGCAAAACCAAAGAAAACAATGGCAGTCAATGCTGTTCAAATGGAGAACATTTCAATAAAAGGCAACTTACCTTTGCCTAAGAAGCATGCAAACAAAAAACGACAACAACAACAAACAATGTCACACTGTGCAATACAAAAGGAAAAACATTCAATAACAAGACAATTTACTCTGTCTCAGGAGCAAGCAACCAAAAAACAAAAACAAAACAAACAACCCCCCCCCCCCCCAAAAAAAAAAAAAAAAAAAAAAAAGGCAGACCACGCAATTCAAAAGAAAAATATTTCAATGCAAAGGCAACTTACTTTGTCGCAGCCAGATACAAACAAAAACAATGGTGGACTTTGCAATTCAAATACAAAATATTTCAATAAAAAAAAAGTATATCTCAGTAACATACAAAAACAATTGTAGACCAGGGAATTCAAAGAGAATATACTTTTGAAAATAACTTACCGTGTCTCAAAAACATGTAAGCACAACAACAAACAATGGCAGACAGTGTAATAAGAAAGGAAAATATTTCCACACACCAAAAAGTTCAGTATGTCTCAGGATATCCTTGCTGTCACCAACATAAAGACTGGCCGACACTGTCATGTGCCATATCGGATTACAAAAACATTTCACGGTATAAGTATAAAACATTGTATATTTCTGTATCAATACAATCACTGTTATAATTCTCACATGTCTGAAAATACAAAAATCATCCCTTAATCTACATGATAAACATACATAATTGTGGTGACAACAGAAAATGGCACAAAAAGACGGAATTCTCACCTGTCTAAAAATACAAAAATCATCTCATAATCTTCATGATGATAAACTACGTCAGTTATTGAAAACAAAATGGCACAAAACAGGAATCTTACTTAACAGACACCTACTGATGTGTTGACAGCTCCACTGTCTTGTACCTCACACCTGTAACACACACACACACACACACACACACACACACACACACACACACACACACACACACACACACACACACACACACACACACACATATCTGTCTATGATCACAGATAAAATATGCACAATATAAATTTGAACATTGCCATCCTATGTCACCTCCTGTCCCCAGCCATCACTGTCCACACCCTGTCAAACAGCCTGACCCCCAATAAACAGCCATCACTGTCCATCCCCTGTCAAACAGCCTGACCCCCAATAAACAGCCATCACTGTCCACCAACGTCAAACTGACCCAATAACAGCCATCAAACTGCACAGCCTGACCCCCAATAAACAGCCATCACTGTCCACACCCTGTCAAACAGCCTGACCCCCAATAAACAGCCATCACTGTCCACCTGTCAAACAGCCTGACCCCCAATAAACAGCCATCACTGTCCACCCCTGTCAAAACAGCCTGACCCCCATAAACAGCCATCACTGTCCCCCTGTCAAACAGCCTGACCCCCATAAACAGCCATCACTGTCCATCCCCTGTCAAACAGCCTGACCCCCAATAAACAGCCATCACTGTCCACCCCTGTCAACAGCCTGACCCCCAATAAACAGCCATCACTGTCCACCCCTGTCAAACAGCCTGACCCCAATAAACAGCCATCACTGTCCACCCCTGTCAAACAGCCTGACCCCCAATAAACAGCCATCACTGTCCACCCCCTGTCAAACAGCCTGACCCCCAATAAACAGCCATCACTGTCCACCCCTGTCAAACAGCCTGACCCCCAATAAACAGCCATCACTGTCCACCCCTGTCAAACAGCCTGACCCCCAATAAACAGCCATCACTGTCCACCCCCTGTCAAACAGCCTGACCCCCAATAAACAGCCATCACTGTCCACCCCTGTCAAACAGCCTGACCCCCAATAAACAGCCATCACTGTCCACCCCCTGTCAAACAGCCTGACCCCCAATAAACAGCCATCACTGTCCACCCCTGTCAAACAGCCTGACCCCCAATAAACAGCCATCACTGTCCACCCCTGTCAAACAGCCTGACCCCCAATAAACAGCCATCACTGTCCACCCCCTGTCAAACAGCCTGACCCCCAATAAACAGCCATCACTGTCCACAAAACCCTGTCAAACAGCCTGACCCCCAATAAACAGCCATCACTGTCCACCCCCTGTCAAACAGCCTACCCCAATAAACAGCCATCACTGTCCACCCCTGTCAAACAGCCTGACCCCAATAAACAGCCATCACTGTCCACCCTGTCAACAGCCTGACCCCCAATAAACAGCCATCACTGTCCACCCCTGTCAAACAGCCTGACCCCAATAAACAGCCATCACTGTCCACCCCTGTCAAACAGCCTGACCCCCAATAAACAGCCATCACTGTCCACCCCTGTCAAACAGCCTGACCCCAATAAACAGCCATCACTGTCCACCCCTGTCAAACAGCCTGACCCCCAATAAACAGCCATCACTGTCCACCCTGTCAAACAGCTGACCCCAATAAACAGCCATCACTGTCCACCCTGTCAAACAGCCTGACCCCCAATAAACAGCCATCACTGTCCACCTGTCAAACAGCCTGACCCCAATAAACAGCCATCACTGTCCACCCTGTCAAACAGCCTGACCCCAATAAACAGCCATCACTGTCCACACCTGTCAAACAGCCTGACCCCAATAAACAGCCATCACTGTCCACCCCTGTCAAACAGCCTGACCCCCAATAAACAGCCATCACTGTCCACCCTGTCAAACAGCCTGACCCCCAATAAACAGCCATCACTGTCCAACCCTGTCAAACAGCCTGACCCCCAATAAACAGCCATCACTGTCCATCCCCTGTCAAACAGCCTGACCCCAATAAACAGCCATCACTGTCCACCCCTGTCAAACAGCTTGACCCCCAATAAACAGCCATCACTGTCCACCCCTGTCAAACAGCCTGACCCCCAATAAACAGCCATCACTGTCCACCCCTGTCAAACAGCCTGACCCCCAATAAACAGCCATCACTGTCCATCCCCTGTCAAACAGCCTTTACCCCCAATAAACAGCCATCACTGTCCATCCCCTGTCAAACAGCCTGACCCCAATAAACAGCATCACATGTCCACCCTGTCAAACAGCCTACCCCCAATAAACAGCCATCACTGTCCACCTGTCAAACACCTGACCCCCAATAAACACCATAGCCATGTCAAACTACCCCATAAACAGCCATCACGTCCACACCCGTAAACAGCCATACCCCCATAAACAGCCATCACTGTCCACCCCCTGTCAAACAGCCTGACCCCCAATAAACAGCACATGTCATCCCTCAAACAGTGACCCCCAATAAAAGCCATCACTCTCCACCACTGTAAACAACCTACCCCAATAAAAACAGCATCATGTCATCCTGTCAACACATGACCACACAATAAACACCATCACTGTCATCCACTATCAAAAGCCTACCCCCAATAAACAGCGTCATAGTCCAACTTCAACATCTACTCATACACTGTCCACCACTGTCAAACAGCTGCACCCCAATAAAAGCCAATTCATCATCACTCACAACACATGTAAACAGCTCACTTAACATCATTCCCTTCCAACAGTATCAATGTCACTACTGATCAAACAGATGACAATAAACAACCATTCCTTCCCAGTCAATAAATGACTCACAACCACAAGAACCAGTCAAGGTAAAAAATTTAACACACAAATGTAACACAATGAAAATACAATTCATTGCACAGACATAGATAGAGGATAAATAATCAAACCATTTAAACACATTATGAATATGAATCCCCCAAAGTTGTCATATCCATAGCTACAAATTTAGTGTGAATCAATGTACACACACATGTACACATCCGTCACATTTTCCTCACGTAATAGATAGCAAATTTATTACTACTGGACAAAAATGGTTGAATATGATCATGTTACATTATTCAACAGCTAAAAATGAATTAATGTTTGTATTATCTATTCACAAGCAAACAAAATTAACAGGGTACTTTTTCCCTACAATGAAAATGACAATTTTTTTATCTACTGAGACAAATAATGTGTTAATAATTCTATATCTATTCTTTTTCCCTACAATGAAAATGACAATTTTTTGATCTACTGAGACAAATAATGTGTTAATAATTCTATATCTATTCTTTTTCCCTACAATGAAAATGACAATTTTTTGATCTACTGAGACAAATAATGTGTTAATAATTCTATATCTATTCTTTTTCCCTACAATGAAAATGACAATTTTTTGATCTATTGAGACATATAATGTGTTAATAATTTCATGATCTATTCAGACACAAAAGAATATGATAACATTTCTATTAACTATTCAGAGACAAATAATGTGATAATATTTTAAGACAAAAATAAACATGATAACATTGCCATTTTCTAAGCTACGCACAAAAAGTTAAGGATCACTTGCACAAAAATTCATAACTTTCAAAATAAGAAAGCCAATGCGTTGAAGTTTGGCAAACATTTAATTCCATGCTTTAGTGATAACGATACACAATTGCCTTCAATTTCGAGCAATCGTTTTGGTGTTACATTTGATCAAAGTGGGTACGTATCGAAATTTGATTTCCCAAAGTCATTGAAATCACAAGACAGGGCATTCTGATGCTCCCAAAAGTTCAGTAATGCGTGTAACCGCCATGGCTGTTCTGGCACTCGACGCAGCGAGTCCTCATCGAGTTGACCAGGTTGGTGAAGATCCTCTGTGGAAGC
>JAPXFY010002933.1:10000-20000 GCA_030674185.1 Monoplex corrugatus
ACCTCAACTTTTCCCGGGGCCAGTACCAAGAGGGAGGCGCCCATCCTTTCTCTCTCGCTTCAAATTCGTATTCGTGTTCATTTTTTTCTAACCAAGACTTTAGAAAAGCAAGAAGACTAATTAGTCTTCAAGGGATGGGACCAGGGAAACCAACCCATCTCTTCAATGTTTTAATACCAAGGCAGCTGGGCAATGCCCTGCTTTTTTTCGATTTTCAACTGCTGTGGGATCTTTAGCGTGGGCAGAAGGCACGCGGGTCCGACTTGTTTTTAGTCCCCTTCCGAAGGACTAGACGTTCAGTTCGATTTTCCAGTCAAACTGAGAAGAAAAGTCAAGGCCTCTACTGGGGAGCGAATCTTGGAACCTCGAGTTTAGTTATTGGCAGGCGAACGTCTGAACCATTCTGCCACTCTTCTCCCTCGTAGGACATAGAGCGTATCTTTTAGGTGTAACCCTGTCAAGAAAGAACGTTGAAGGACCACCCACAAAGATATAAAGTTAGAGCAGCATTGAAAAAGATTAAACCGGGAAAAGCCCCAGGACCAGACAGTATTACTACAGAGATGATTGAAGCCCTGGAGGAATTTGGTATTGAAAAAATAACAGTCCTCCTAAATGAAATTTATAACACCAGAAAAATCCTTAAAGATATGTCAAAATCAATTTTCATTGCACTTCAGTTATGTAACAAAACTTCTATTAAGAATGATCATGATGAGGACAAGGAACAGAATCAAAAGAGAAATAGCAGAAGAACAATGCAGATTTGTCGAAGGTAAAGGAACTATTAATACCATAGACATCCTGAGCGCTATCATAGAGAAGTCAGTCAAAATGAGTAAGGATTTATTATTATGTTTTGTTGAATACACCAAGGCGATCGGCTAAGACAGAAAGAATTGATTAACCAACTAGAAAGGCTCAGTGTTGATGGAAAAGATCTAAGATAATCAGAAATATGTATTGCAAACAAACAGCAGCGATGAGAATAGAAAACCATGTAAGCTGCTGTTTCCAAAATATCAAGAAAGGGGTCAGGCTTTGATGTGTTTTGTCACCAGATTTGTTTTCACTTTATAGCAAAACCATCATGAGGAACCTAGAAGAATGACCTGGGATAAAAGCTGGAGAAAAAGTGATAATCTTTGTTACGCAGATGACGCCGTTCTAATTGCAGAAAATGAAAATGACCTAAAAATCTTGTGAATATAATAGAAATAGAAAGCAAAACTAAATGGTTTGAGCTAAATAGCAAGAAGATTGAAGTCATGGTAATCAGTAAAAATAAACAAGAAATCCCCTCATGCAAAATAACAGCAAATGACACAACATTGAGACAGGCTGATAAGTTTAAATATCTGGGAACAGTCATCTCACTAGACAGCAGATGCACATTAGAAATAGCCAGCAGAAACAGCCAAACTAAAACAGCATTCAAGCAGCTGAAAACTATTCTTACCAACAAATGCCTATGAATTAACATCAGAAAGAGATTTTTTGAGTGTTATGTAGAAGCGATAATGTTATACGGTTGTGAGGTATGGAGAGTCAACATGCAAAGTCAGAAAAAAATTGAAGTAACTGAAATGTGGTTACTAAGAATGTTGTACGTTTGTAAGGCACGGACAGTCAACAAGCAAAGTCAGAACGAGATTAAGCAACTGATATGTGGTTTCTCAGAAGAATGTTGAGAGTTCCATGGACAGGAAAGAAAACAAACGAGACTGTCTTGAAAGAGGCAATCACAAGAAGAACATCAACAAAGAAAATTAGGAAAAGACAAGCAACATTTATAGGAAAATTTATGAGGCAAGAGAAGTTTCAGCAAGCACCTTGTCACAACAGGAAAGCTGGAGGAAAGAGAGCACCAGGTAGACGCAGGGAGAAAATATTGAATTGACTAGCAGAGTGGCTGAGAACAGAGATGCTGGGAGATGTACTTGCAGCGACAAGGGACAGATTCGTATGGAAGGCCGTGATCGCCAACGCCATGCGGCAGGGCACATGTTGATGATGATGATGATGATGACTGTCAAGTGCCATTCCGCCCCGCGGGCCCGTCCTTTACGATAACCATCCCTGTTGGTCTGAAGTTGTTTGTTCGGCCTAGCTTACTTTGCAGCTAACGTCCATTCTATCTTAGGGCCATCCTCTGTCTCCGTTTGTGACTCGCTAACTTGGGGATGGTTTTCCTATTACCGAGTTGCAGTGGCCTTTCCCAGAGGCCCGATTTACTAAGTGTCTGTTTCCGTGACTGATCGGTGCTGGTACTACCGCTTCTCTAACCACCACACCGGTCTGAGGGGACTGTTAGCTGTGAATAGTAGGACTGCCGTTTAAGGCGGTCACTCTATTGTGTTCGGCACTTCTACTTGTTGCTAGTTGTTTCTAGCTTGGCTTCAACTCTTTGACTCCGGCACCCTGTCCACCAGCATCCTGCATTGTTAACCATGCTAGCAAAGCAAAAAACTTAACCCTTTGATTTCTTCACCTTTTTCACCAGCTTCCTGCAGGAAGCTGGTGAAAAAGATGAGGGGTTCTAAGGGTTAAGTTTTTGCAGTTGGTAGATAGGGTGTAGGAGTCAAAAGGTTAAACTCTGTCCCCTTTGTATTGTGCACGGCTCGTTCGCTCTGGAATAGAATCTTTTTGTGATTGATTAACCCTTTGACTCTCGCACCCTGTCCACCAGCATCCTGCATCGTCAACCATGCTAGCAGAGCAAAACCTGAATTCTTTGATTCCCTCACCCTGTCCACCAGCATCCTGCGTCGTGAACCATGCTAGCAAAGCAAAACCTGAATTTTTTGATTCCCTCATCCTATCCACCAGCTTCCTGCAGGAAGCTGGTGGATAGGATGAGGGAGTCAAAGGGTTAAATCTTGAAGCTGGTGGAGAGGGTGCGGGAGCCAAAGGGTTATTCATTCCGTACTTTCTGTAACCTACATATGCTGTGTCTCTGTCTGGCTGCTTGTCTGTCTGTTTGTCTCTCTGTTTTTTTGTTTTTCTCGCTGTCTCTTTCTTTCTATCTGTCTGTCTCTGTCTCTATCTCTTTCTCAGTCTATCTCTTTCTGTCTGTCTCTGTCTGTCTCTATCTCCATCTCTGTCTCTGTCTCTCAGATTCTCTCTCTCTCTCTCTGTTTGTGTGTGAGTGTGTGTGTGAGTGTGTGTTCGTCTGTCTGTCTGTCTGTCTGTCTCTCTCTCTCTGTTTGTGTGTGGGTGTGTGTGTGAGTGTGTGTTCGTCTGTCTGTCTGTCTGTCCCTTTGTCTCTCTCTCTTAGGTCAACAATGTTACCCTTTCCCCACAGTCCCTTCTCTGTGTACAAGTCGGTGGCCTTCACATTAAACCATGTGTCAGTGTCAGTGTCAGTGTCAATGTCAGTGTCAGTCTCTGTCTGTCTCTGTCTCTCTGTCTCAGTCTGTCTGTCTCTGTCTCTCTGTCTGTCTCTGTCTCTCTCTCTCTTTCTCATATTTTTTATTCCCATTAATAATGACGATGCTGGTGATGATGAGGATAACGAGAGATATGAAATCATGAACTATTGTGACAACCGAATATGGCCACACTATGATTTATAGTTTTGGGTTCTGGTGACAAAGAAATATATTTTGGGATCTGAGTTGCTCACAAAGAAAGAAAAAAAAACCCCACATAGGTAAATAAGTAAATGCACAGGTAATAAATTAACATGGACGAATAAATAGATAAATGAATAAATAAATAAATAAATAGATAAACAAACAAGCAAACAAATGAACAAATAAATAAATAAATAAATAAATAAATAAATAAATAAATAAATAAATAAATAAATAAATAAATACAGTATGTCCTTATCCTGTGTTCTTTCTCGCTCTGAGAGAAATTCTATTGACCTATGAAATTGGAACTTTTTGTACATAGATTTTTTTTTCATGAATAATGTTTTTGTTTCTCTGGGGTCTGATACGTGTGCAAGCTATATGCTGCACACGCAGACTTAGTGCATTGTCTCATCCGAAAGACTAGCACCCAGACCACTATTCAATATCTGATGGAGTGGAAAGGTGGATGAGTGAGAGAAAAATCCGTGTTCAACCCCTTCCCCTCTCCTTATCCCCAACTGCATTCAGTACATGTTTTGCGCATCTGGTGTTTCTTGTTTTGAACGCACCATATTAACATATATGGAAGTCAATATTTTATTAGAATTCATATTTATAACCTCTGTGACGTGGCATGTATTCAGGTATACAGGGGGGTGCAAAAGTAGGTATACAGTTATGAAAAAAGAAAACACGTACAATACTCATTGCATTTTTTATACAAACAAATGAATATTGCATATACATGTAATAACAAGCACAGCCTTATTCCCTCAGATACTCAAACTGCTTGCCATTGGTATTCACACACTCCTCTAATCGAAAGCGGACACTCATGCTCACTCTAGCACTAAGATCTTTATCAGCATCAATTTCTTGACAAGCCTGCAAGATGAACTGAATCATGTCATTAACAGTGCGCGGCTTGCGTGCGAAAATCCTTTCCTTTACATATCCCCTCAAAAAGAAATCCATCTATCTTCCAGTATTGTTTTAAAATCCATTTGCGCTCCTCGTCTGTCAAATTACCAGCCATGGTTAAATTAAATTGCCGCTTAGATCTAAATCAAATTGCCGCTTTGCGTGCAAAAAAAAAAAAAAAAAAATTAAAAGTTAGGATAAAAGTAGTAGTAGTAGGCCTCCTTCGGTCATGACTGACCATGGACAAAGTACATCCGTTCTAATGTCTAGATGGGCTGTCTGCTTGGTCCAAGCAGCGTCGCCTGTGACTGTACAGACTAGACCAATGCGAGAGAGGCAGTCTCTGTCGCAGCGGTCGCATGTGTATGCTGATGCTGGTCTGTTGGCTGTCATCCCTTTTCTGCGAACTCGCTTTTCTGCTGCAGCAGCTGACAGTTTGTCCTCACCAATCCGCAGCTGTTTCTTGAGAGTAGTTCTCCAGCTGTTGCGGTCGTCTGCGAGGTCCTCCCAGGACTCAGTGTTGATCTCAAGCGCCTTCATGTCACGCTTGCAAACGTCTTTGTATCTCAGCTGTGGGCGGCCAATGTTTCTCTGCCCTGTGGCAAGCTCACCATAAAGGATGTCTTTTGGGATGCGACCATCTTCCATGCGGCGAACGTGGCCCAACCAGCGCAGCCGACGCTGTCTCAGCATGGTATGCATGGTTGGGAGGCCAGCGCAGCTTAGGACTTCGGCATTGGTCACCTTGTCTTGCCAGGAAATGCCAAGTATGCGCCGTAGGCTTCTCAGGTGGAAGGTATTGAGCCTTTTCTCCTGATGAGCATGCGTGGTCCATGCCTCGCTGCCATACAGCAAGGTGCTGAGGACACAGGCGTTGTATACAGCCATCTTTGTCTTTGTGGTCAGCTTGGGATTTGTCCACACCCTTTGTGTGAGGCGGGCTAGTATTGTGGCTGCCTTCCCGATCCTCTTGTCGACCTCTGTGTCAAGGGAGAGGTTATCGGTGATGGTGGACCCAAGATATGTGAATTGATGGATGGCTTCAAGCTCGTAGTCATCAATGGTGATGGCTGGTGGAGATGGCGTGTCTTGGCCCAGGACGTTTGTCTTCTTAAGACTGATGGTCAAACCAAAATCTTTGCAAGCCTGGGAGAAGCGGTCCATTAGTGACTGCAAGTCCCGCTGAGTATGGGTCACAACTGCGGCATCGTCGGCAAATAGCATGTCTCTGATGAGGGCTTCACGGACCTTTGTCCTTGCTCTGAGGCGGGCGAGGTTGAAGAGCCTGCCATCTGATCTGGTCCGCAGGTGGATCCCTTCTTGCGCTGTGCTGAACGCATGCCTCAGGAGGACAGCGGAGAAGATTCCAAAGAGGGTTGGGGCCAGGACGCAGCCTTGTTTCACACCGCTGCATACGCCGAAGGGCTTGGAGAGGTTTCCGTTGAACTGCACCATCCCTTTCATGTTTGAGTGGAAGGACTCAATTAAGCTGTGCAGTTTGGGGGGGCAGCCGATTTTTCGGAGAGCCCTGAAAAGGCCATCTCTGCTGACTAGGTCAAAGGCCTTGGTGAGGTCAATGAGTGCCACATACAGGGGCATCCGCTGCTCTCTGCACTTCTCCTGGATTTGGCGAAGGGAGAAGACCATGTCTACCGTGGATCTCTCTGCTCGAAAACCACACTGTGATTCCGGGTAGACGCGTTCAGCCAGTTTCTGCAGGCGGATTAGGAGGACCCGAGCATAGACTTTGCGAGATACCTCTGTAGTTGTTGCAGTCGCTCCTTTCGCCCTTGTTTTTGTACAGGGTGACGATCTTGACGTCTCTCATGTCCTGTGGTACAGCTCCCTCATTCCAACACTGACAGAGAGCTGCGTGCAAAGGGTGCAGAAGAGAAGTCTTGCAGTGCTTGATGAGGTCTGGGGGAATTCCGTCGTTGCCAGGTGCCTTCCCTGATGCCAGGCTATCAATGGCCTTGCTGAGTTCGTCTGCAGTTGGCACTGCGTCAAGTTCTTCCATTACCGGCATGCACTTGATGGCATCGAGGGCTGAGGGGGACACCATGTTCTGTGTGGAGTAGAGGTCGGAGTAGTGTTCCGCCCATCTTTCCATCTGTTGGCTAGGATTGCTGATTACTTCCCCAGTGGAGGATTTGAGGGGGGCGATCTTGCTCTGTGTTGGTCCCAGTGCCTTCTTGATGCCATCATACATTCCTCGGATGTTGCCTCTTTCAGCAACACTCTGTATCTCTTCGCTGAGCTCTGTCCAGTACTCGTTTGCGCAGCGCCTGGCGTTAAGCTGAACCTTACTTCTGGCAGCCCTGAGGATTTGCAGGTTCTTCTCACTGGGTGACCGCTTATACTTGGGAGTCATCTCTGATGATTTGGCCTCAAACCAGTCGTGGGACTTCACAGTTTTCTTCCCAAAGGTGGCCATAGCAATGCGGTGCATGGTGTCTCGTAGCGTTTCCCATCTCTCAGTGGCAGAGTCTCTGGGCTGCAATGCATCGTATTCTCTCTGAAAGGCCTCTGCGAACTGTTCTACAAGATCTGGCTGAGACATCTTGCTGACGTCAATGCGAGGGTTCCCTTGTTTCTTTGAGCAATGGAACTTCTTTGGTTGTAGCCTGATCTTGCAACATACCAGAGAGTGGTCTGTGTCGCAGTCTGCGCTATGATAAGAGCGAGTGTGGAGAAACGTTTTTGATAGCGGCACGTCTTACTAGGATCAAATCCAGTTGGTGCCAATGTTTTGAGCGGGGATGCCTCCAGGAGACTTTGTGCTGAGGCTTCGTCTTGAAGAAGGAGTTGGCGATGCACAGTTCATGGCAGGCGCAAAACTCAAGTAGTCGCTGTCCATTCTCATTCATTTTCCCCACTCCAAAGGAACCGAGGCAGAAGGGCCATGAGTCATTGTCTGCACCCACTCTGGCGTTGAAGTCGCCCAGGAGAACAAGTTGTTCTGTCCTGGGGATGTTCCTTATGGTTGATGCAAGATTTTCGTAGAACTCATCCTTGATGTCTGGAGAGGCGGACAGAGTTGGGGCATAAACGCTGATGAGAGTGACATAGCCTTCGGTGGTGTTGAGGCGGAGAGTCAAGAGTCGTTCTGAACCGCCGCTGCCTGGTTCAATCATGTTCAGCAGGCTGTTCCTTACTGCAAAGCCTACTCTCCATGCTCTCTTGGGGCATCAGAACTCTTTCCTTGCCAGAAGAAGGTGTAGTCCCTTTCCTTTAGCGTTCCTGAGTCAGCCAGCCGTGTTTCCTGCAGAATGGCAATGTCCACATTGAGCCTCTTTAGTTCGCTGTTTATGACGGCGGTTTTTCTGGCGTCGCTGATGTCTTGCAGATCTTGGGAGAGCCCAGGCATCATTGTTCGGACATTCCAACAGCCCAGTTTCACTGCTGATCCTTTTCCTGATCCGTTTCTTGAATTTGAATTTTTCTTTTTGTTTGGTGCGGTAATTAACGACCTGCTTGTTAGATTTTCTCCTGATCTTCATGCACCCAATGAAGAAGGCAGGTCGTGGCGGGACAGCACCTAACTGGCTGGGGGCTGCCCAGCTTAGGTGGGCGGTAGCTGTCCAGTAAGACACGAAGGTCTCTCCCACCGTCAAAAGCAACCCCTGGCGTCAGCTCTACGCCAGTTGAGCAATGACTTATCACCGGTATCTGTTGCTTCCCGTGTTGTGCCGACACTAGTGTTAGTAGCGAGGCTGGAGTGTCCTCTCCAGGTCGTAGGTGCAGAGTGTTTGTGGATGAATGGACGGATGTAAGCCTGGGCAGTGCAATATGGAAGACAGGCTGTTGCCCATGCAACTTGTCCCCCTCTCCACCTCGCTGACAGATCCAAAGGAACAGCAGGGCTGTTACGTTTTGATGCCAACGCGGCCGCAGGAGCTGCCGGAAAGTGACAAAGTTTGCCATCCAACCGCCTTAGGGGCCCCACACCGGATTTACTGTCAGGGTTTACTCCCTTAGCTAGATGGCCGCGGGTAGCTCTCCAGAGCTGGCGCCCTTTGATGGATCTAATTTATTTCCACCAGGGTTTCTAGCCACCCTCCTCACCATCCTCCTGAGAGGACTGGTGGGGTTGCTGGTTTAGTCGCCAGCAATTCGACCCTGTGACAGGTAGTACTGGGTTCCAGGTTACCAGTAGCGGATACATCTATCCGACCTGATAGTACATGCATATTATTAGATACGATAAAATATAATTAATGACACTGAAAATACCGAAAATAAGGCCAACTAACTTAATGTGCTAATAATTTTAATGAATTAAGCATTATGATAATGATGTGATACTTACTGTATACCTACTTTTGCACCGCCCTTGTAGTTTGAATTCCTTGTGTGATAAATTGGACGGAGTGGTCAACGCCAGGGGCATCTCCTTAGATTATGTGCGATAATGCATTGATATGTGCACTTAGTTCTCGGTCCCATTTTTCCCCCTGTTGAAGTATTGTGTGCGCATTGAAAGGGTTATAGCTCTGATATGGCTCTACGCAGTCGGCTGGGTTTTAAGCAACAATAAAAATAAGAATAAGAATGTGTTGTTAATCCATCTGTTTTTTCGTGATTGCATTAACTGACATGCCCCGCCCCCTCTATTTAATGGTTATTTTATTTTCTTCTTTTTCTTTGATTGTTCGTCTATAATTCTTCTATTTTCAATAAGATATTATTGCTGTTACTATCAATGTTGTTATGCTATTATTGTTGATTTTTATGTGTTGATATTGTTCGTCTATAATTCTTCTATTTTCAATAAGATATTATTGCTGTTACTATCAATGTTGTTATGCTATTATTGTTGATTTTTATGTGTGTTGATATTTAGGGATTGACATGTATTTGCTTAACATGTTCTTGTCTTTGTCTCTCATGGTTTCGTAAATCGCTTGTATAAAAATCAATGTTTTATTACAATTCATTTTATGACTTTTTTCCCACATTGGATATGTTATCATTCATCTGTGTGTTTTGTTTTTGTTGTTGTTTTGTTTCAATATGCCCGTATTGTGTGTGTGTGTGTAGAGTTAGCAAGAACTAGCTGTAGAACAAGTCGTAATGCTGTCATTCTTGGGAGATAAAGCGTTCTGAAATTTAAAGTATCCTTTCCATCAACGATCATAAACACATAGTATGTAATACCATTTCCATTCTTTCTCAAACACGCCCAGCTAAAATGTAAAACTAAGAATAGTGCTGATTGCGAAATACATCACCCTCCGCAGAACGCATGAATGTACGGAATGAAGAAGAGCATTACTCTTTCTCAGGTATCGTCGCCCGCTGTAGGCTTTGTGTGTTAGCCATTTTTCTTTCTTTCTCTACATTTATTTTCAAGAACATTCTGGATATTTGATACATCTTGCATAAAAGTGACATACTTTCTCAGCCAGTTATGGCCTTTTGTTTTTGTGCTTAGTGATATTTGTTTTTATTTGAAAAAAGAACTTTTCTTGCGTGTTTCTCTGGGTTATTCTTAGGTT